>CAUYQU010090623.1:0-30741 GCA_963574635.1 Cheracebus regulus
TCCCATCAACAGTGTAAAAGCATTCCTATTTCTCCACATCTTCTCCAGCATCTGTTGTCTCCAGATTTTTAATGATTATCGTTCTAACTGGCATGAGATGTTATCTCAATGTGGTTTTGATTTGCATTTCTCTAATGACCAATGATGAGCATTTTTTCATATGTTTGTTAGCTGCATACATGTCTTCTTTTGAAAAGTGTCTGTTCATATCCTTTGCCCACATTTTGATGGGGTTGTGTTTTTATTGTAAATTTGTTTTAAGTTCTTTGTCAGATGGGTAGATTGCAAATTTTTTTTTCTTATTCTGTTGGTTGCTAGTTCACTCTAATGATTGTTTCTTTTGCCATGCAGAAGCTCTTAAGTTTAATTAGATTCCATTTGTCTACTTTGGCTTTTGTTGCCATTGCTTTTGGTGTTTTATTCATGAAGTCCTTGCCTATGCCCATTTCCTGAATAGCATTGCCTAGATTTTCTTCTAGGGCTTTTATGGTGTTAGGTCTTCAGTTTAAATCTTTAATCCATCTGGAGTTTATTTTTGTGTAGGTGTAAGGAAGGGGTCCAGTTTCAGCTTTCTGCACATGGCTAGCCAGTTTTTCCAACACCATTTATTAAACAGGGAATCCTTTCCCCATTGCTTGTTTTTGTCAGGTTTGTCAAAGATCAGATGGTTGTAGATGTGTCGCATTGCCTCTGAGGCCTCTGTTCTGTTCCAGTGGTCTACAGTTCTGTTTTGGTACCAGTACCATGCTGTATGACTGTAGCCTTGTGGTATAGTTTGAAGTCAGGTAGCATGATACCTACAGCTTTGTTTTCTTTGCTTAGAGATATCTTGGCTATGTGGGCTCTTTTTTATTTCAGTTCTTGTCTTCATTTTATTCTTTGGAGCAGACTGTCTTCCATTTACTCCTGAAATGAAAGCATTTCCTGCAACACTCTACTCAGCTTCCTTTACTAAATATATGGGCATTTCCCTATTTATTATTTTTAATTCCATGCCATAACTTCTCATAATGCATCAAAATTTACATCTTTAGGCCTCACCCCCCTTGTGAATTCTAGACCATCACTGATACCAACTATTAAGCATGTCTCACGAGACCCTAAATTTTAACATAATCAAGCTTTTTAATTTCCTCCTGGAATTGTTATGTTGATTAATGACAGAGACATTCACTCAGTTATTCAGGTTTTATGCTCCCTATGCCTCCACTGTACCTTCTAGAAACAATCTAATACTCTTCATTTTTCCTTTTTAGTTCATTCTGCCTCTGTATCTTTATTTTGTTATGTTACTGTTTAGTCCATTTCCTCATTATCTTTTGTCCTAACTTGTTTTCCTGCTTGTAATCATTACTTTTTGCACATTGAGCTAATAGTCCTTCTCAAAGCTCACTTCTGATCACGGATCTATCAGGCTTAAAGTTTTTCAAGTCAGTATATTAATATAAAATACTCCATACTCCCTGCCTGGAATTTGATGTCTTTTTACCTAAAGGAATAAACTTTCTAGTCGTACTTCTACTCTGGCAATCTTTCTGCACCAATATATTCTCTCATTTGCATCCTGTCCTTCAATAGCAACAGGTTATTTGCCATTCTTCCAACATTTACCACTCTTACCCTTACAAATTTGTGAAAACTAACCTGAAATGCATTTCCTTCCTTTGCTCTGAATGGCAAAACTCATATTTCTATGTCAAACTTGAAAGCAGTTTCTATGTAACAAATTTTTAGATCCCTTATTAAGAATCAATTACTGCTTTTGGCTATACTCCAAATTCAATGAATTTTCATTTCTTTAGAGACTCTATCCCATTCATTTCTTAAACCAATGATGCATTTTCTGGCCTTTCTTACCAGATTGTGACAGCCACAAGCTTAGTGCTGATTCATCTTAGTTTTCCTCTTCAGCACCTGAAAAAGTGTCAGGAGCAGTGCAGGCACTCCATGAATATGTGTTGGATTTAATTGAATTCCACTGCAACTCTAATCAACATCCACTGTAGGGGGACAGAGATGGAGACATCATGGACCTCTTCCCCTCAGAACAACCTGTCACTAGCCGTTCCTTGAAGCATACTTCCTGGATTACACTTGGATGAATGCAGCCCAAAAGGAACCAGTGAAGCAACCAAAGGGCTTTCCTAAGTGGCAAAGGCAGTTGAGGAAGGGCAAGCCTGTGGCTGTGCTTATGGCATCAGAGCAGCTCCTTTAGCACCTGAGAGCCGGAAGGCAGGTGTGGAATTACCAGCTCTTGTGAACTTCAGCATGCTGGGCTGCAACCTGCTTTGGGACCTGGCTGCTCAGATAATTATTTTCTCCATCCACTCTAGGCTCAATCAAGACAGATACTTACAAATGATAAGTGCACTTGGCAACATCCTGAATAATGACTCTTCAATCCTTGGAGACTGCCTTGCCTACACTTGATTTTTGGATTTTGAAATTTAAATTAGGTAGCCAACCTGCTTCATTTTTCAGATACATAATGATGAAAACTACACACTGCATCTAGACAAATTTGTAATTAACCAAATTCATGAACGTTGTTTCATTTAATTTTTACAATTCCCTTGGGATGCTGGGAAGGAATCTATTTTTTATCCTATTTTGGTCAAGGGCATACTGCTTCCTTTTGATGATCATGTATTCTAGAGTCAAAAGATATAAATTTGAAGTTCATCTTAGCTAGTTGCCAGTGTGTTCCTTTGGGGATAATACTACAATCTTGATATGTTGCCTTAGAAAATAGCTACTCACAGTATTAATTACTCATAGGGATGTTGTGAGAGTACGTTAATGAAGATAGTCCTCTGGCTCACTTTGATTCTTTCAGAGAGTAGAAGCACTAGTAATCATAAAAGGAAATGGATTTTGAGGTAAAAGCTATTTTAAACACTTACTCCAATTTTAGAAACCTGTGTTCATCACAGACCATTCTGAGTGGCAGTTTCATTATTTGAGAAAATGAGGCTGGTCCTTACTGTCATTATTTGCATGAAGACTAAATGATGTGACAAATTTGAAAGCACAGTAAGTAGTATGAAGCTGTACTTGCAAGTTTCATTCATTAATAAGAGTTTCATTTATCTTTCAATAAGC
Organism: Cheracebus regulus; assembly: GCA_963574635.1. Lineage (NCBI taxonomy): Eukaryota > Metazoa > Chordata > Mammalia > Primates > Pitheciidae > Cheracebus > Cheracebus regulus. The sequence continues at coordinate 3,103 of CAUYQU010090623.1, forward strand.
CTTCTTTTATTTTGCATCTATAAAATGGAGATTAAAAAAATATCTTGCCTATTTTATTTTTTTCCCATGAGGTAAATTAGACAAGGAATATCCCTTAATAAAATTTTAAGTGCTTAAATTACAATAGATTCAGATTTTTCTACTTCTCTCAATACAATAAGATATCAAGGAGATCTTGTTGGCTCGATCTTCAAAGTATGTACCAAAGGTTAGACCACTTGGTACTGTCCCTATTGCTCCCATGCTATCTAAGTCCTTGCCATTTTTCAAACAGCTGGTTGCTTCCACAGTCTCTTATCTCTACAGTCGGGGTTAGCTTTCTAACTGCTAAAACTCTTGAAAGCGCTCTACACTTTATTAAGAGAAAGAATACATTACAATGCAATGTTTCAAATGATCTGTGGTGTCCCTCTACCAATCCATTATTTCATTACATTTCTGATCTTGTAACTGCAATTTTCCCTTCTGCTCCTTCATCTCTTATGTATTTGCCTCTTTGCTGCTCTTTGAATGCCTCAGGGTAGGCTCCCATGTTGGAGCTTTTCTAAGTACTACTCCCAATAGCTAGAACTCTCTCCCTTCAGATATCAATAAGGTCAAGCTCTCACCTCCTTGAAGTCTTTCCTCAAATGTCATTATTTCAACAAAGAGGATCTTCATAACATCAACCACACAATTGAAAACTGCATCCCAATTCACTCCTCATCCCTTTATTTCTGATTCATTCTTTTGTCCATTTAAATCACATGATTTATTTATTTGTGATGTTTATGTTTTATTGTCTGTCTCACCCTATTGCAATATAAATTCCATTGAGGAGCTAAATTTTGTTCAGCAATGAATTCCAAGTTTCTAAGACAAGCCACCAATAAATGCTTCTTGAATTGAATTGATAGCAACAGAGGTGTCTTTTCTTAAAAAATTACTTTTCAGATCATTGTCAAAAAGTTTGGTGCATAGTATGGCATTATGCACACATGAAACAATGATTAAATCATCAACACTTACTTTTGCTGCAATAATTTTTGTTTTTTTTTACAGATGCAGCCTCTCTCTCCTGTAATTGAATCTGCAGTCCAAAAATGCTTTGGCATTTCTTGAAAGAAATAGAAGCATGGAGCTAACTTTTCTGAGTTCTAATAGAAATGCATTGCTACATGGCTGAGTGCACTTAATTTTCTTTATATTAGAAGCTAATATTTGAGTCTCACATGAAGGTAAAAATCATATGCTGGTAGTCATATATCCCTGGAGAATGTTCCCCAAAATAGTAAGCTAGTTTGCATTGGGAGGCTATGTTTTCAAACTACTGATAGAAAAATATTGAATATGTTTAAAACAGGAAAATCAACATGCTGAATCCTTGAAGTTTCTAATAAATAATTAAAAATCAAGCATAGCTTCAATTACTCTTCATAATTTACATTAATGACAATTGTTATGTTTGTAAGGCACTAGAGTTGCCTCATAACCAGCCCCACTATAATACTGTCTATATGATATACACGGATTTCTACATAGGGATGAACTGAAGGCAGAGGTCAGCTTTACCATGGGATTTGGTTTACTATAGGCATGAGGCCTGTGATAATATCCATAAATACATTGTCTCAATTATCTAAAATGAGACGTTGTTTAATTTTGTTCATTTTTCTGAAATGTTATTAGAGAAAGAAAAAAAGAGAGAAAACACAAGACAGGGAGAGAGAACAAATACAAACATGCCCTTAGTCAAAAAAGATTCCCATTAGACATTTTGATTAAAGATGTAATAAACAGATGGTGGAATCCATATATTGGAGAATTCTCAAATCTATGACCAACAGTTCAAATGTCTGTAGGGCATGTATTTATGAAGTAATATAGCAAAGCCTTACTAAATGTCATCTTTTCTGGCTAAAAGGAGCAGCATTCTCATTGCATGGCAATTTAAAGAAGATAGAGTTAAAAACTGGAAAGCTAGGTTGCATATTAGATATTTTGATTGCCAAGATAGAAAAGCTGAGATGAGATACCCAAATCTCAACAAGAAAAAAAAAATTCTAAGAATGAGGTTTTGAGGGATTATGAAAGGACATGCTATAAATTTATTATTGCTAGGTATTTTCCAGCTCTTTTCAATAAGACAGTTAAGTCATGTGGGTTTAAAATTGTTGTGGTCCAGATAAAATGAAGCCATGAGAAATCCATATTTCAAAAGATGATTAACTATAAGAATGTTAATATATAATACAAAAGGCAAAGCACAATGAATAACTCTGATGTTTTACTCTACATATTTGTAAGTCTCAACAAAATTGAGGCCATTTCAAAGTAAATTACATGAGACTTCACTTAAATAGCCATACAATAAAATATCAATACAAATCTAATAAAAATTACTCCTGAGATTGTCATTACAAATTCTTACCTCACCCAGATAATCGATTTTAATGAAGAGCAGGTGTTCAGTTTTGTGGTTTATTTACAAATTCCAGTAAGAAAGACAAAATTTTAAACCTTTAGTATTTTCTTTATTTTCTACTCTTGTCAAATACCTTTACTAAGACTTCATTAAGCTAACTGATATGTTGCAAAGTTACCAATTTGACTTTGCTTAAGAAAATCATGGAGGATTGAAAGATTAGATGTCACAACTTAATTGCCCCACCTGTATATGTCTTTCAGATCACATACATACATGCACACACACACTTTTTGCACTTAACCATAGTACACATTTATAAACCTCACTTTATCTAAATATTAACTCAGAGATCATGAAAACTGAGTCAAGATTAAGATCACATCTTTGATTATAGTATAGACCAGTACAGTTCTCTTCCACAGTTTCTTAAACTGTCACCTTGGTTGGGCGCGGTGGCTCATGCCTGTAATCCCAGCACTTTGGGAGGCCAAGGCAGGTGGATCACCTGAGGTCAGGAGTTTGAGACCAGCCTGGTCAACCTGGTGAAATCCCATCTCTACTAAAAATACAAAAAAATTAGCTGGGTGTAGTAGCACATGCCTGTAATCCCAACTATTTAGGAGGCTGAGGCAGGAGAATCACTTGAACTTGGGAGGCAGAAGTTGCAGTGAGCCGAGATTGCACCATTGCACTGCAGCCTGGGTGACAAGAGTGAAACTCTATCTCAAAATAATAACAATAACAATAATAATAAAACAAACTGTCCCTTCTTTTCACAAATATCTATGTCTGCTAAGACCTAATATAGTTAGTAAGCTCCTACTATACCCTAGGTTTGCAGCATGGTTTGCATCTATTACCATTGAAAATTAATACATATCTTTTTTGACAGTAATTTAATCTAAGCTTTTCAAGTAAGGAAATTTAATCTCCAGAACTAAGTACTCAGTATTTTTAGCTAATAAGTAGCTGAACAGTAATTTAACTCAAGCATCATCTGTTACAAAGCCTGCAGTACTAATATTGAACTAAACTGTTTCTAAACAACATTGTCGGCCAAAGTAAGATTATACCAAATTTGAGAGTATTTCAGAAATGACTTTTTAACATATCTTCATAAAGTAAAATGAAATTCAAAATCAACATGTTAGATATAGATTGTGGTTCAAGGTAGTAGACTGAGACTATAAGGACTTTTTTGTCTCCCAAGATTCTATTTAAATACTCCTAAATACAGATAATAGATTAGATAGAAAGATAGATAGGCAGATAGATGATAGCTAGATAGACAAATAAAGAGAACCGGAGAGGTAGTCATCATCATACAAGAGAGTACAACAAATTCCTGGAAGACACAGTTTAGATAAAATAAATTTATTAAAGCCTAGCTTGTTTGTGTTCATCCCTCAAAATCTAGAACAGTTTATGGCATAGTAGATATTCATTGCATATTTGTTCATTGGTCAAGAAATGAAGACATACACTGAGCCTTAGAAAACTTGCAGAAGGGAGCTAAAGTAGACACTGTGCTGATTTGTCTTGTGGTATGGCAAGAAGTCCCAGGATGAGATTCAAGGGGTAGAAGATAGACAGGGCAAAAAGAAGAAAGGCAGTCGAAAATTAGAGCAATTAAAATCCTGTATGTAGCATATATAAAGCAATCTACTCCATCTTCATTATGCTGCATACATTTTGTTAGGGAACCAATAATCAGTTTACTATTTCAAGACAAAACCAAAGGTTTCCTCATCCATGAAACTGACCAAACTTTTTGAGAAGGTTTAGCTCTGCAAGGATGAGTACTGGTGCTTCAAAGCCAAATTCTGAATTCTCTAGTATAAACAGAGGTAAAAGAAAGAGTTGTTAAAGAAAATATGAGACGCAAGTGACATCAAGGATGTCTCATTAACAAGAGTTTCACAAAGAAAAAAAGGCAAAAAGTAATGGAGGTGAGACAGTAATCAAAGTGATGCTAGGAGGACATTTCTCAGTGATTATAATAGACACTGTGTTTTACTGAAAACACCCATCAAATCCCAAACCAGATGAATGGAAAAATACTTCAAGGCTTGAACTTCAGAATAAAAAGAAGAAAGGAAAGATCCTAAAAGCATCAAGAGAGAGAGAAAAAAAGTTAAACAAAGGAATAACAATAAAGATTTTCAGTTTTTCTTATCACCAAGAGTGGGTGTTGAACAAAAATAGGGAAATGTGCTCAAATTTCTGAAGACATACAATTTTCAATCTAGAATTCTATAGTAAACTACATGAGCAATCAAGGCTGTTGATGAAGCAAATGTTATCAGACATGCAAAGACATTGTCTTAGATTTCATAAATATTTGCTGATTTACTGTATGTTCCAGGGATCCTTCTAACCACTGAAGATAGAGTCATGAATAAGGCAGGCATAGTTCCAGATGAATAAATCATACATCCTAGATGTAGGTGGCAGGAGAAAATATCAAAGAAAGATAGTGATGGAAAAACAGAAAACATCCCCCTCAACTCTTACCTTGGGTATTGTTCATTATTGATGAAAAGATCAATACCAAATGCCTTGGCCTCAAATTATGACTGTCTTAACATCCTGGTTCAATTTATAACTAGTACCGGAGAAGCCAAAACACTGTCTTTCTCTTTCTCTTCCTCGCCTCATCTATCTTTCTCTATTTCTGCTTTGCTTCTTTATTGTGTTCAATTTCCCTGACTCTGCAATACTTGAAGTACCATGAAGTCTTTTTTAAATTAGTCTCATTTTGTATACCATTAAACAACTGCTCTAGACTCTGTTACTATTCTCTTTTGAGTAAGTCCTAAGGCAACAACTGATTTTGTAAGTAAACCAGTTTGTGTTACCATTTCTCTCCCTGAATTTAACCCTGTTAGTGCAACTAAAATATTTTCTTTAACTCATTATTTTATCCTTAACATAGTTTGTAATCTATTATTTTCTTTTAAAAAAACTAGTTTTTATTTCTATGTCCTCAAAGTAATTCTCTCCCAGCTTAGGGTCTTTTTGCTATTTTGGGCAGTGAATTCCTTCCTGCTCCCTGCTGAGCTTCATAATTATTACTTGGCAGATGAATCCTGGCATGCCTAATCATTGCTCTGAACTTTCCACAAGCCCAATTATCAAACAGCAGTAGTACAGGGGCTGCTTCTTAAGCAACCCTTGGAGTCACCCTCTATGAGTTTTCAAATTTGCAGTGAGCTCACTATAATTATAGCTTTTCATAATTATAAATCATTTGTGTCTATGGAAGGTTTAATCATGATATTATATTATCCTTATACCTCTGCACATAGATGAGACTAGTGCTTATTAAGGAGCACTGACCTAACTCAGTAAATATTTGCCAGAGATTAGTTGGTGGAATTCGTAATATTCCAAGCAAAGAGATCTTTGATTCAAGGAAGAAAGGAATAGCAAAAGCTTTCTGAAAGCCTTTGCAAACAATATCTTAATATAAAGTAATATACTAAGTTAAGAATACGACAATGAAAGATATTGAACTTATTGTTCTATTACCTGAACCACACTACTATCAAAGTTTGAAAGGTTGTATCTGAAAAATAACAATTCTGCCTGATAAGTTCTTCTCAGTTACTCCTGAGAATATAAATATAGCTGGGGTTTTGTTTGTGGGGGTATATTTCAGTTTTTCTGTGTCAAGGTATACCTTTTACTCTTTTGGTGCTCTGTCTGGTTGAGATACAATGTAATGTGATGTAATGTCATAGGAAAGAGGTGGAGAGACCCACGTGGACATCCTGACCATACCATTGACAGTTAAGCATTTAACTATTGAAAAAAAATTACTGGTATAAATCAACCGCAGGTATTCAGCATCAGAGTAATAGTGTCTGCTTTGCAGAGCCTTTATGGGGATTGAAGATAATGTGAGTAAAGCTCAATGACACCATTAAGTAGTCAATTTATGGTGGTTTATTATCAGAGGCTTGTTGTTAGGTTCAAAGAAAAGGAGGATGAGTATTATGGTTTTGGCTCTCTACATTTTACTTGACAATAATAAGACTCTTGAAGAGTTCAATAACTTAAGAATTGTGAGTTATTATATCCAAGAAAGCAATTCAGTGTTTCACTGTTGCCCATGAAAATTTGCTACTCTACACTGGGGAGTGAACTTGTTTGAATTTTCACAAAGATAGAAACAGCTAATAACAATCATTGGTATTTGGCAATTCTCTATTCAAAAATACATTGATTTAGATTTGACAAGATTCTAATTAAAATGTCACCAAGTTATTTTGTGAATTTTGATGAACTGATTCTAAAGTTTATTTGCAGAGACAAAAGATCTGGAACAGACAACATAATATTGGAAGAAAAAAAAAATCAAAGCACCGGCACAACCTTCTTTCAAGGCTTACTATGAAGCTACAGCAATCAAGCCAGTGTGGTACTGGCAAAAGAACAGAAAAATAAATCAATGGAACATAGTAGAGAGTCCATAAATAGACCCACACAAAAATAGTCAAGTGATCTTGACAAAGGAGCAAAGAGAATACAATGGAGAAAAAAAATGATGATAAAGCCAAATGTCCTTGTAATTTCAACAGATTTTACTGGAATAAGTGGACATGCACATGCAAAAAAAATCTAGAGACGGACTTTATATTCTTTACAAAAAATAACACAAAAGAGATCATTAATTGAAAAGTTAAAACAATAAACTTCTAGAAGATAACGTAAGAGAAAGTCTAGACCTTGGATTTGGCGATTGCCTTTTAGGTAGAAAAACAAAGTCATGGTCCATGAAATAAATAATTGGTAATCTGGACGTCTTTAAAATTAAAAATTTTTGCTTTGAGAATGACCTTTCCAAAATAATAAAAAGACAATCCACAAATTGTAGGAATATATTTGCAAAATACCTATCTGATAAAGGATGGTTATTCAAAGTATATGAAAACTCAGTAATACTGTTGTCTTAAAACTCAACAATAAGAAAAAGAACAACCAATTAAAAACAAGCAAAAGATATGAACAGATAACTCATCAAAGATATACAAATAGCAGATATGTATATGAAAAGATGCTCAATATCACATTTCATTAGGGAAGTACAAATTAAAGCAACAATGAGATATCACTCCTTACCTACTAATATGGTAAAATTCCAAAACACTAACACCACTACCAAGTGCTGGCCAGAATGTGGAATGAGAGGAATGCCCATACTTTACTGGTGAGAATGCAAAATAGTATCACATTTTGTACAACAGTTTAGCAACTTCTTTCCAAACATAATATACTCTCACTATATCATGCAGCAATCATGCTCCTTGGAATTTACCTGAATAAGTAGAAAAGACATACACGCAAAAACCTGCACACCAAATTTACAGCCACTTTATTCATAATTGTCAAGAATTAGAAGTAATCAAGATATTCCTCAGTAAATTAATGTATGAATAGTGTTACATCTACACAATGGAATATTATTTAGCACTAAAAAGAAGTCAGTTCTTAAGCCATTCAAAGACATGAGGAGAACTTAAATGCATATTACTAAATGAAAAAGCCAATCTGAAAGGGATACATACAGCATACTTCCAAGTACATGACATTCTGGAAAACAAAAATTCATGGAGACTATTTTGTGTTTTGTATAATCATAATGACAGAGGATATCATATTCATCACCGCATTTCTAGCATATATTGTAGTACTACATAGTATATGTTCCTAACACATTTTATAAGTGATTTATTCCTCTCATAGCTGTTGATAGCAGCTTTAGTTATAAATTCACTAAAGTTGATGGTTTAATTTAACTGTTTAATATATAGTTACTTCCTCCACAAAGATAAACTATTCCTTGAACAAAAGGCTGGTTGTTTTGGAAACTTTGTTGAATTTTTATACTGATTGGCTGCCATTTATTTTATTAACTTGAACCAGCTATTTAATTAAATGCGCTCATAGATTTTATTCGTAAGATAGATTATGGTGTGTTTTTTAAATGATTAGTATATTTTATATGTGATGTCTCTGGTTTTAAATACCTGAAGATTATTTAGCCAACTAGAGGGCCTAGGTGACTACATTGATCTTTAGAATAAATGTATATCATGCTTTCTTGAGGAAAGAAAGACAATCTAAGGGGCTAGGATAATAAAGTTTACTCTGCTAGCAATGACCCCTGACATCATTCTCAGAGGTACAGGGATTGTAAATCACAGTGATGATAAGGCCACATGTCCTTGGAATGCTTCCAGAGCTAGCCACAGGCAGTATTCATTGTTAGAACATATTAGCCCAAGCCAAACTAATGGGGCTTGCCATGCCTCATTTTCACAGTGAAAATATTAGTCCTTGTGAATCAGGAGATGTGGGGCCAACCAGGCTATCCAACTTCAAGTGCCACAAATGAGGTTGTTCAGTACAATGGAAAGATGCAAAACTAAATTAGGACTTGGATTTTTGACCCAAGCTAGTGCTGAGAATCTGCATAATCATGGAAAAGTATACAGTTCCTCATCTAGGTATAGGAAAAGCTTTGTCTTGACAATCTCAGAGTTGGCTGTGGGCATTGAAAGATACTGAACCTTTAAGATTTTTGAAGCTACCAGTCATTAGCAGAGGGTAAGAAATTTTTAATAGTGATTTTCCAAGAACACAGCAAACAGGCCTAAACACAGAAGAAATGTGGACAATGAAAAGTAAAGGGAGGATCAGGGTTGGGGGTTGGGCAGGAAAATGGGAATATATAGATGCCATACCAGGAATTTAGATTTCCCTTCTCTGAGTATTCAAAACTCTGTATGAGTTAACCCTTTAGTGGGAAAATAGCCAGAATATAGAATGAGAATTAAAATTCTGGGGATGCCTTTTTGACACATTGTCTTACTATCTTCAACCAGCATTTCTTAATTATTCACCTGGCAACATATGTCCCTTCAATTGTAACTAATCCCAAACTTTTTACAAGGCAGAGTGCTTGGAAGGAAAGTTAAATACTGGGGAACTTTCCAAGGTTAATTGCCAATTAGCAATGATGCTCTTAGAAAAAAAAATGTACAAAGCAATCAGTTTCTCATTTATGAAGCTGTTTGAACATCACTAAGTTGGGTCAGGATCTGTTGACCTAAATTCAGGACACTTTCTGAATATAGAAGCAATAGCAGCTACCCTGCAGAGAAGAAATCAAGAGAATGTCACAATTCAAAGGAAAAATTAAGTTGTGTTTTCCTGCTCAGCTGATTGCCAGAACTCTGGCTAGGGCGAGTTAGAAAAGACAAAGCTGCTATTGAATGACAAAGTTGCTACTGAATACACACATACACACACACACATACACACGTATATATATGTGTGTATGTGTGTGTGTGTATACAGACATGCATGTATATATATGTGTGTGTATACATGTGCGTGTATATGTTTTATATATATATATATATATATATGTATATATATTTATATATAATTGAATTAGAGAACCTTTTAACCATATGTAGTATGGTTTTCCAATAATCCATATTCTAAATGCCTTAAATGTACTTAGTCACTATTATTTTTAAACAACTTTTGTCAATCACTATTAATATTTTCTTCTGTTTCTGGAAATGTTCTCTGAATATACGGACACATATATATGGAAGAAGGCAATACACACTCATGTTTTACTTTCCTTTTAACACATATGAAAATAAATTCTTTAAAATTCTCATGTAGGAGATTGGTCAGGGTGGTGGGGAAACAATGTAAGACAGAATGCAATCTGGAAAGTTTTTCAAAACCTTTGGGAAAGGGTTATGGCTGAAGGCAGCCTAATCATCTTACCTTGAGCTAATAGCAAAGAGTAGATAACAAGGAAATGTAGAGGAGTTTATCTAAATAGCTTGTTTACTCATGTTGTCCTAAAACCAACCTTTATTCATGAGCGCACAGATCTGCTCTCTATTAGGTGAGTCAACAACGTTTATTACCCACAAATTGTGTTTGCTCAAGACTTTTTTCAGTTAATCAGTTCTAAAATAATATATGAGGATCTCAGGTATATCAGGGTGGCATGGGCAGACTCCCTCTTCAGGGTCTGTAAGCCATGGGGTCCACTAGCCTCACTCTCACAGGAAAAACACCTGTGTCTGTAAACTCCTTTCATTAATTGCTTAGTCAGAGTCTGTGGGTCAGATTCGGCAACTGGTGACCCCGACATGACAAATGCTGCAACAGATTATGATAGAACCCTCGAAAACAAAGGTGAAGAGACCACACAGTCAATAAGTCAGTAAGTCACTGATGCCTCCTCTGGATTTCCAAGTTTGAGGGAATTGTTCAGGCTAGGGTTTCATCATGGGATAACAGTTATTAGCACAACAGAAACAGTATATAAAAGTATTGAAACAGCTGCTTAAAGCTAGCAGAGCCTCAGTTTTGCAGGCTCAATGAAGGGACCTAATGCAAACTGTTGTTTTCCATAATCCATGGTTCCCAGCAGAAGGCATGCTGGACCTACAGCTCTGGGAACAAGTGGGAAGAAATCTTAAACAGCATCATGTGCAAGGGGAATAAGTCCCAGTAACATCTCTAATGTTATGGGCCTTAGGGCTGCTTTGGCCTAGCTCTACACAGAAAAGCCTAACAATGGGAGGGAAGAGGAACTATCAACTACCTTATTGCCTCCTCCTTCTCCCTCAGCCCTGCTATCACCAGGAAAAAATACTAAAGAGAAAATGGAGGTTCTGCCTGATCCTTCTCCATCAATAAATTGGAAAAAGGACAATGGAGACACTATAGCTATGGGACCCTGTCTTAGGCAAGCGGCATTAGAAGGAGAGCTCGTTGCCTTGTCCAGTAATGCAAGATTGACAAAGCAATCAGATATATAAATCCATTTCTTTTGATGCTTATAAAGAGAAAAGAAAAATCATTAGAGAAAACAGTGTAGCTAGCCCATTTACAAAAGGATTAATTCAGGCCATAGCAGACACCTTCTATATGACTCCCTGGGACTGGTCAGTGCTAGCTAAAACAACTTTAGAGCCTAGTCAATACCTCCTCTGGAAGGCAGAATTGATAAGTTGTGGAAACAACAAACCAACCAGAATCAAGTAGCCAGGCAAGACGTAACAGCTACTATGCTCCAGGGGAGGGGTCCCTATGCCATTGTAGAACAACAATTAAGTTTTGTTCCCCAAGCCTATGCATAAATGTCTTTATGCACTCTCAGGGCTAGGGACTGAATTCCCGAAAGTGGAGTTCAACAGGGATCTTTTATAAATGTTCAACAAGGGCCTTGAGAGCCATTTGCTGAATTTGTCTATTGGTTAACCCAAGCAATTGAGAGACAAATTAGTCATGCCCAAATCACTGATATTTTATTGTTGCAATTGGCTTACAAACATGCTAACATTAACTGCCAGCAAGCAATGCAAGCAATCAGAGGAAAGGTAGCCACAGTCAGGGAACTTATATTAGCATGCCAACTGGTGGGAACTAAGTCACACAAAGCCAAAATACTGGTTATGGCATTAAAGTCTCCTAAATCAAAAAGGAAGAGAAATTTAAATTGTTTTCTATGTGAAGAGCCAGGTCATATGAAGTGGGACTGCCCCAGTAGTAGAGATCAAGGTAACTCAGGAAGAGAACCCCTTGTATATGTCCCCAATGTAAAAAGGGGAAACACTGGGCAAATCAATGCAAGTCCAGATTTGATAAAAATGGCAATTCCCTAAATAATCAGATGGGAAGTTCCTGAGGGGCCTTCCCCAGGCCTCACTCCCAACTGAGGCTATGCCAATGGCTTTCCTCAGTCAGATGGAAAGCCCATAGTCCTCTCTCTCAGTGCAGCCACCACTGGGAGCACAGGACTGGACTTACTCTGTCCCAGTGAATTAGTGCTAAAAGAAGGAGAAGACCCCAAAAGGGTTGCTACTGGGATCTGGGGCCTACTGCCCCCAGGAACAGTAGAATTAGTCCTAGGGTGATGGAGCCTACCCGGTAAAGGAATTCATGTGCTCACTGGGGCAATTGATAGTGATTATCAAAGTGAGTTGTTAGCTTACATTCCACTGTAAAAAGTGTAAATGTAAAAGTCTGCATATTCTGCCTCTTGGATCAAAGACAGCTTAGTTACTACTTTTATCATACTGGGTCCCCAATGCCCAGGGAAAGAAAAAGGGAAAGGGAAGTTTTGGAAGCATGGGAGCCACAGGAGTATATCAGAATCAATTAATCACTGATCAGAGATCCATGATTATCTTAAAAATTGTATATAAAATTTTTACTTGCTTATTGGACACAGGGGCAAATATTTTGATCATTAGTGATCAAAACGGGCCAGAAACCTGGGTTTGGGTCACTCAGAAACAAAATATTGTCCACATTGGGGAAGCGCACACAACCAACCAGAGCACTCACTCCCTGACATGCTGTTATTCAGAAGGAAGAAAGGCAGATATAAAACCTCTGATCATGCCCATCCATATTAACCTTTAGGGATGGGACTTATTAGCCCAATGGGGAGGGGGGTCACTTTGCAGACCCATTTCTAATTATGGCCACTGTTGTTATTACTCCCCAACCCCTAATGTGACTCTCTCAACATCCTATTTGGGTAGAGCAGTGCCTTTTAAAGGGAGAGAAATTACACTGAGCTCATGAATTAGTTGAGGAGCAATTAAAAATTGGCCATATGGAACCATCCACCAGCCCTTGGAATTCACCCATTTTCATCACTCCCAAAAAGTCTGGCAAGTGGAGACTTTGCATCACTTACAGGCTATTAAGGCTAATTTGCAACCTATGGGGCCTCTTCAACAGGGTCTCCCTTCTCCTGCAGTGATTCCTCAAGATTGGCCTATAATTGCTATTGACTTGAAGGACCATTTTTATACTATTCCCCTTGAAGAACAGGATAGTGAAAAACTGATGTTTACAATACTAGCTATCAATAATGCAAAGCCAGCTCACCAATTTCATTGTAAAGTGCTTTCTCAAGGAATGCTGAACAGTCCTACCATGTTTAGTATCATGTAAATCAGGCTTTGCTCCCCAGTAGAAAAGAATTTCCTAATTGCAAGATTATTCATTTTACGGATGATGTTTTATTAGCAACCCCAATGGAGCCAGTAATTTTAAGTTTATATGCCTCTGTCATAAGGAATACAGTTAAGAGGTTTAATCATTGCACCTGAAAAATACAAATGTCCTCTCCTTGGAAATATCTTGGATACATACTAACTTCTAGGTCAGTAAGACCTCAAAAGGTTAAGTACTAGCAACTTACATACATACCTTAAGTGTTTATCAAAAATTACTGAGCAGTATTAACTGGCTTTGCCTCACCTTGGGCATAACTACTGGTAAGTTGCAAAACATGTTTTCTATCTTAAAAGGCAATGCTGCTCTGGATTCTCCCAGGTATTTAACCCCTGCAGCAAAAAAGAAAATTGAGGAAATAGAGCAAGCCATTTCTCAGAGGCAACTAGATCACATAGACCTAGGATATTCAGTTCAATTGTTTATTTTTTCTGCTAAACATTCCCCAACAGGATTACTAGGACAGATGGCCTCAGAGCTATGCTTCCTAGAATGGGTATTTTGTTCACATACCAGGACTAAAACATTATCTCCCTATATCCAGCTATTAGTACAATCATCTATACAGGCCTTAGACGATGCTATCAGTTGCTAGGTTATAACCTGGATGTCATAAGAATTCCTTTGAGTAAAAAGCAATTTGAAGCAGCATTGCCTCATCTCCAGATCTTCAGATAGCATTATCTGTGCAGGCCATATAGATCATGCCCTTCCTGCTGACAAACTACTTCAGTTCTTACCTCATACTCCTGTAGTTTTGCCTACAAAAGTAGTTCACTCCCCTATACCTAATGCTTTAACACTTTTCACTGATGGCTCTGGTAAAAATGGAAAAGGAGTATCTGGTGAAAACCATATAATTCCCTCACTTGTTCTGGATTTACTAGCCCTCAGAGATCTGAGGTTGGAGCCTTAATGTTGGCCCTGGAAACTTTTTCCACTCAGCCTATCAATATTGTTAGTGACTCTGCTTACTCTGTTTACTTATTGCAGAACCTTGAAACAGCCCTCATTAAGTCTACTCTCAAGCCCAACCTGTGCGCCCTTTTCCTTTGACTTCAGCAACTCCTGGATCAACGTACACATCCTATTTTTATCACATATATTTGAGCCCACAGCTCACTGCCTCACCCATTGGCTTACGGCAATGATCAAGCAGATCTGCAAGTTATGACATCACTGCTTGACCAAGCCACCCAATTACATCAATTTTTTCACCAAAATTGGAGAAACTTTACCAAACAATTTCAACTTACCCAAAGACTAGCCAAACAAATTATCCTGTAATGCCCAGACTGCCAGATAACAGGCACATACCCTCCTTCTAACAGGTGTTATTAGAGGACTAGAACCTAATCAATTATGATAAACAGATGTTACACATGTCCTTGAATTTGGAAAACCAAGATATGTACATGTATCCATTGATACCAATTCTCACCTCATTAGTGTACATACTTTTCCTAGAGAGTCTACCCAATATGTTATTAAACATCATCTCTTAACTTTTGTGTTTATAGGGTGGTCCACAAAAATTAAAACTGATAATGGTCCAGCCTATGCCAGCTCACAATTTTAGCAATTTTGTCACATGTGGAACATCCAACATTCCACAGGCATCCTGTATAACCCCAATGACAGACCATAGTAGAACCGGCCAACTCCACCCTTAAAATTTTGCTCAGAAAACACAAAAGGGGAAATATGTGTAAGGACCCTGCAACACTACTAGCAGAATCCTTATTTACCTTTAATATTTTAAATTTAGATCACAAATTTCAATCAGCTATAGAAAAGCACTTTGCTAAAACATCTCAAGACATAAAACCCACAGTTTTATAGAAGGATGTAAATAGTAATACATGGCATGGTCCAAATGATTTGCTAACATGGGAAGAGGATATGCTTGTATTCACACCTCCTCAGGCCCTCTTTGGATTCCAGCATGATGCATCAAATCATATCGTGGTATGGCTAGGACCCAACCCACTACCAGAAATGAAGAAAATGACCCAGCAAGACCCAAAGTCCCAGATGATGTGGCTTCCTTAGATGACACAAGACCCAGACATCACTTGGGGGATGGTGAAGAAGACTACTCAGGAAGCTGAGTGAATTCTGCTCGAGATGCAAACACCATTTACTCCAGATCATTTGTTCCTTGCTATGCTCTCTGTTGTACACTGCAACTTGCATAGGGTACTGATCATTTTTATGCTCTCACTTTGCCTGCAACCTGTACCTGCTACACTCTATTGGGCTCATCTCTTAGATTCATCTTTTTTCCAGCTTGTTACCTGGGCAGACACCCCCTTCCCAGCCTCTAATAATATAACTGCTTGACTAGGAGGGAATGACTTACCCTCAGTGGGGTGCCTCATTAATGGCACACATTGGAGTAAGACACCAGGTAACACTGCATATGACTCCACTATCCTCTCACAGTGTGTAAGTTGTAATAGTTCTAACACTTAATGTGTACCTGACCAAACACAATTATGGCTACATCATGGGAAAGGAAATGCCTTAACATTCTTGGTTGCAGGTAGCCTTAAACCATGCAATGCAACCAATGCCACTTTCCCCAACAAGAATGTAGCCAGGAAAGTAATAGATTCCACTTTGGCTGGGTGGTCTGTAACAGGGAACAAGCCTGTAGTCTTCAGTTAGACAATTATACCATCTTAGACTGTGGCCCCTACAACCATCAGCAGGGTGACCATACTGATGTCTGCATTTGTCCTGGCATCACAGTTTTGTAGCTATGTCCTATTCCTCTATAATTTGGACCAATGGGGGGATGGGACATCCCAGATCTCAAATAGAGTCCATGCCACCTCAAGATACTTTATGGTGTCTGGGACATCTTAGCACCTCCCTTAACACCTGGCATGGGACATATCATAATTCCAGTAATGATTATGCTAACATGGTTATTCATAATCACACCAATCAGTGCCTAATTTGCACTGCCCATCCATATGTTTTTCTTATGGGTACCAATATTTCCATTACACCCCAAAACTCCACATTTGTGACCCAAGTGCTTGGAGAGTCTTGGTTCACATCATGCATCACTAATTACAATATATCTGATTTAGATATTACTAGTATCATGGTATTAAGCAGACAATCTGAGGGGTTCCTAAAAGTCAATTTGACACACAATTGACAAGATTCCTCTGCTCTTGCCACCTTAGAATGTGCCCTGTCCCAGGTCAGACATAAAAGATTCATAGGCACACTTATAGCCTTTATAGCTTCAGCAATAGTCATCTTGGCAACTGCTAGTGTTGCTGTGACCTCTACTACGGAATCAGTACAAACAGCTACTTTTGTAGGTAACTTGGCCAGGAATGTGTCTAATGACCTTCTCTTACAGCAGAGTATAGAACAAAAGATTCTTGCATGCCTGCAAGCCCTCAAGGCTGCCTTGGAATATGTAGGGGAGCAGCAAGATGCACTGGCATTCTGATAGCAATTAAACTGTGACTGGGAGCATAAGCATATTTGTGTCACCTCTCTACTTTGGAATCAATCAATACATAGTTGAAATGAGGGGAAACAACACCTCTGGAGAACCTTTCATGATAATTTAACAGCAGACATAAGGCAACTTAAAATTCAAATTCTAAAATCCCTAAATGCTATAGATCTACAGGTCTAACAAACAACCATATGGAAGGGTGTACGAGAACATCTCTCCTGGATAGACCCCCATTCTGGGGGTCACTTCTTAATTGCAAAACAATGTTACTGATTATACTCATGTTTTTTAATGTTATTTATTAATTCTAAAATTCAAACCTGGAACATGACTTATAACTGCTGTGCCTGACAAAACTGTTGCTGCACACAACTGTACTCTGCAATCAACCAAAACTGATGCAAAAAAAAAAAAGAAAGGTGGGAGATGTAGAATGGTCAGGGTGGTAGGAAAAATTATAGGATAGATGCAAACCTTCTTGGCAGGCTGGACGGTTTTGCAAAAGCTTTGGGAAAGGATTATGGCTAAAGGCAGCCCAATCCTCTTACCTTGGACTAATAATGAAGAGCAGATAACAAGGGAATGTAGAGGAGTTTATCTAAATAGCTTGTTTACTCACATGGTCCTAAGACCAACCTTTGATCATTTGCATACAGGATGCTCTCTTTTGGGGTGTGGGGGGCAACAATGTTTATTACTCACAAATTGTGTTTGCTCAAGACCTTTGTAATTTTGTCATTTAATCAGTTCTAAAATCAATATGAGGGTCTCTGGCATATTGGTGTGGCACAGCTGGACTGCCTCTTCAGGGTCTGTAAGCTGTGGGGTCCTCTAGCCTCATTCTCACAGGCAAAACACCTGCATTGGCAAAACTCATTTCATCTATTCCTCAGAGTCTATGGCTCAGATTCGGCATTCTCATTCCACAAATTCAAATTCAAGAAATGTAGTTTTATTTGTATATCTTTATACTTATGACTTAGTTTAGAGCATCCAATCTGCCTTGCAGCAGAAATGAAATCTTGATAAACTTAGGGATTCCCCACTTTGCCTCTAAACTGATGTCTCATCCAGGAGGGTAGGCAGTGTTTAGCCTGAGACGTTGGAAGTGAGTGGCCCATGGGCTTCCTTCAGCCTGTATGTCCTATATTCTGAATTTCCACTATCTGAGACAGATCATTCCACAGATCTTGCTAGCCCATCTCCCATGGCTGTTTGTCAGGCTTGTTTGAGTCTGGGTCTGTGTACCTCCCGAAGGCACAGAAAGCATTTGTTTGCTGCCTCACCCCACTTTGGTGTGGCCAGTGCTCACTGATACTGTCTAAGGTGCTTTTCCTCTTCTATGCTATCCTTGAACTCACCAGAAATTATTCCATTGATCCCAGACTCTGCTGGAAACTCATAGAGGTTTGCCTCAGAAACACATGCCCAGATGTATATTACAAGTGTTCTTTCTGCTACTCCTTGGGTGACTCTACTTGAGCATATGTGGTCATGGGATGGAGAGGATGAGACTTTGTTGTTTTATCAGGCTTCACCTGGGAACTGAGACTCAGACATTCTCTCAACTTGGCTAACCCTAGGTATCTCAGGATTTTGTTGTTCTCTAACTGATGAGTAGTGGATTGAGGTAGAGGAGTAATAGAGTTTAACTCTAAATAATTTGTATCTCTTGTTATTCTCCTTGCTCTTGCGACGGAGAGTTTTGACATTTAAATCAACTTTTTAGTTTTTTGTGTTCTTCCTTCTCTGGGACTATGAAGACAGAATGCCTTACAGCTTAAATCTGAGGAAAGGAAGTGAGAATAAGAAGTAAGGAGAGGGAAGAACATGGGTAAATACAACAAAAGAATATGTATCTACAACTCTATATTGAAAAGCTTTCCATAGATACACTAAAGTGTATCTATGTGACTCTCTGGTATTATCTGTGTATACTACATTTTATATAGTTCATAATTTTTCAACTGAAAAACAGCTACTTTTATTTTTTCTGTTGTTACCAATAATGCTATAATAAATGGCCAAATACATTATTCTATTTGCATATGTGAGTACATATTTTTAGTTAAATCCCTAGAAATGGAATTCCTGGGTAAAGAGATAGATGCAATTTACATTTTGAAAGTCATTGCCAAAATGCTCTCCAAAGAGATTGCAGTGATATAAAATCCCATTAAGAAAGTGTCAGCTAATATTATTTTTAAATGCATATTTCATATAATTGAATTCACTAATGCCATCTGAAGTCTATATCACAATTTTGACTTTAAGAAGGTATAGAGTTTAAAGGATAAATTTGACATCTATGCTACCTACAGTTATTTAAAATATTAATGATGGCAAGAATAATCACCGTGTGATTTGCATTTTGTAATGTGTTTGTATTTCATAATAAATTTTCTTACATATTATTTTTTATGTAAGAAAATACAGAAAATTATTCTTGGAAATTCACTAGAATGTAAGTTCTATGAGGCAGGGAACTAGTATACTGTGTCAGGGCCTGTATAGGGTTTGGCAATACAGTGTGAACTCAATGAATATTTATTGAATAAATAAAGGAATGACTGAATACAAATATAAAAGGTAATAAACAATTCTGATCTACAGAAATATTATACAAACAAAAGCACCCCTGATTCATTTCTCTTTACACAGAACTTTGTAGATACAATGGAATGAGCATAGCTCTTTGAACATCTTTTTAAGATGGCTATTACTAACTCAAATGAAATTGAAAACTCTAAAACATATTGTGACAGGATAGATGAGAAGAGTAAAAATAGCACAGAATTAAAAATCTCTAATTACTTCTCCTGCCATCCTTAAACAGATGTTATCGATAACCCATTATCTCTCAGAGAAGTATCTCCTGAGGAACCTCATTTTACTTTGGGACAGAAACGGCTGTTCAAAAAATTTTATGTTTATAAGTTTAAATTTATCTAAAATTTGCCTCTTTATTGGTCCATAAACCTCTAGTAAGGAATATCTACATTTCAACCTTTTGCTATTTGAAGAAGATACTCCTCTAGTTATATAATCCAAGTTAACTTATCCCATATTCTTGCCTTTTTTTTTAAACCATGATCAGTTCTATTTGCTTTCTCTTTGTTTCTGCCTTCATTCTTTACTGTTCATTCTGAAAGGGTAGGTGTATTAGTTTGTTCTTACACTACTATAAAGGACTACCTGAGACTGTAATTTATAAAGAAAAGAGGTTTAATTGGCTCACAGTTCCACAGGCTTTACAGGAGGCACGGCAGTGGAGGTCTCAGGAAACTTACAATCATGGTGGAAGAAAGGATGAAAAGCAAGCATATCTTCATCTGATGGCAGGAGACAGAGAGAAGGAGGAAGTACTACACACTTTTAAACAATCAGACCTCATGAGAACTCACTGTCATGAGAACAGAGAAGGAGAAATCTGTCCCTATGATCCAATCACTTCCCACCAGGTCCCTCCCCTGACATTGGGCATGAAAATTTGACATGAGATTTGGGTGGGGACACAGAGCCAAACCATCTCTGTAGGAAAGAATTTCCCTTAAAAATATAGGTTTAGGAAAGTGAGCACTGTATTTAAAATGTTTGGATTTCCCTGAGATCTTTGGGAGGAGAATAGATACAATCTCAATAATGATTTGGGTTTAGAGGCCTGTATAGAGGACAAGATAGAAAGCAACACCTAACTGAGCTATGGTAGACTGTTAGAGCTGACCCTACATCAACATGTGACTCCTGAAATGTCACCCAACACAATATTTTTAATATTTTTCAGACTGAGCTCTGAATAGAAAATAAAATCTTCCTGAAAATTTATCTTCATGATCCTCCTGAGATTGAAATTTGAATTTATACTTGTCCACATGTCCTGGGAACCCTAAACCAAAAAAATTAAATATTAAAATAATTTTAAATGGTTTCTGGCCAAGGGTAAAGCTTGGCTTAGTAGGGACAAAGACAGGACTAGTTTGAGGTTTATGTCCTCTATTACTGACACACTGATAAAGTCCCAGTGGAGATGAACTGAATCTGAATTAACTCGACAACTGAGGAAGTGATGCAGCATAAATGTGAGTCAGGAGATACAACAAAAGGTTGGGGGTGGGGACATCACATGATAAACCATAGCACGGAAACTATATGGTGTTTAACTTGCCTCAAGTCGTGAAAGTCAATAAAAACTTAAGCACCTAACACAATATTGTCTAAATAAAGCCAGTTGAATAAAGAATAAAATAGAATTTTGATAAACAAAAACATCCCTACTTTCTAATGTTTAAAATAACTTAAAGCACAATTGAAAATAATTTTGTGTCTTTAAAGATTATACTGAGGAAATTCTACAGAATGTAACATGAGATAAAGAGATGAAAAACTTCAAAAAAGAGTAAGCAATATGGACAACCATGTCTTGATGACTCAGAGTTTATTACTTATGAGTTACAAAAGAAACGATTAGAAAGAATAGAGGAGAAGTAAAACTGAAGAGACAATTAATGGGAATGTTCTAGACTTAATGAAGAAAATAGATTTTTAGTTCCCAGGATTATAATAAATTTCCAGCAAAGTAAAAGTATGCCTAAAGCATACTTAGTATATTAGTTATATTATTTATCCATTGCTACATAATAAATTACCCGAGATTATTCAAAAATTAAATAGCTTGAAACAATTACCTATTTTCATATAGTTTGTGTATGTCAGAAATTCATGAGTGGGTTCTGGCTCAAGATCTTTCAAAGGGTTGCAGCCAAGATGTTGGCCAAGGCCACAGTCAGGTGAAATCTTACATGGGACTGGAGATCCACTTTAAGATGTCTTGATTACATGGCTGGCAAGTTTTGCCACCCAAGACTTCTCCCAAAAATGTTTCCATGTCATTCTAGAAATGTCTTTGTGAGATAAAGACTGATTCCCCCTTGAAGAGTTGATCCAAGAAACAGAGAGAGAGAAAGAAACAGAGATGGAAGTTGTATCCTTTCTATCTCCTAACCTTAGAAGTCCCATATAATCAGTTTTCCAACACTTTAGTAGTTACAATTTGATATGGTTTGGTTGTGTCCCCAACCAAATCTCATGGTGAATTGTGACTCTGTGTGTTAAAGGTGGGACCTAAATCATGGGAGTGGTTTCTAATGGTTTAGCATCATTCCCTTAGTGCTGTCTCATGATAAAGTTCTCACACAATCCGATTATTTAAAAGAGCGCAGCATTGCCCCCCTTCATGCTTTTTCTCCTGCCACCATGCGAAAGATGTGATTAACTTCCTCTTTACCTTCCACCATGATTTTAAGTTTCCTGAGGCATCCCTAGCCATGCCTCCTATACAGCCTGCAGAACTGTGAGTCAATTAAACTTCTTTTCTATAATAAATTACCCGGTCTCAGGTAGTTCTTTATAGCAATTTGAGAATGAACTAATAAATAATTGAAATGCTAAGCCTGTTCCACTTTCAGGGAAAAAGTTTCAAAAATTTGTAGGTGCATTCTAAAACCAACATACCTAGACATGTCATAGCACTGCAAATTACCCCCAAATCAGGGCAAAGAACCAAATACCCAAATAAGTTTATAAAAATTTAGCACCATATTTAAATAAATAATAGCTATCCTTAAACAGAATAAAATTTGGAAAGCAACTTAATATCTTCAACGAGTTAACAAAACAACTACCAATAATATCATTTGCTAAAACCAAATGAACTATGATTCAAAAATGAGTGAATAGTACACAAGTTTCTAAAGAGCAGATTAGCTGCAGTAATTTACCAGCATCAGGTATTTCTCGAATGTATTAAAGAAGCACCTAGGGTATGAGAACATTGACATTAAGAAAGAATGACAAACAGAAAAAAAAGGGTCAGTACATGCTTATATCTGGATACTTGGTGAGTGTTCAAAATAATAATGATGACTGGGCACAGTGGCTCATGCCTATAATCTCAGCACTTTGGGAGGCTGAGGTGGGCATGAGGTCAGGAGTTCAAGACCAGTATGGCCAGTATAGTGAAACTTCATCTCTACTAAAAATACAAAAATTAGCTGGGCATGATGGCATGCAACTGTAATCTCAGCTACTAGGGAGGCTGAGGCAGGAGAATTGCTTGAACCCGGAAGGCAGAGGTTGCAGTGAGCTGAGATCATGCCACTGTACTCCAGCCTGGGTGACAGAGTAAGACTCCATCTCTAAATAAACAAATAAATGTAATTACCAACCTGGTGTGGGTCAAAACAAAGGAAAGCAAAATACAAAAATAAGAAGAAGGAAATTTTCAAAGTTAAGGCATTCTAAGGTTCTAAAATTGTCTGGAGATGGTAATAACTTTGACAGATTTTGTCATTATTAACTTAATGAAACAGCCGCAAAATAATATAGATATTGCAAATAGTGTAGAAGGAAAAGGAACTAGTAATCATTGCAAGATAAGGCAGCATAAACAAAAGCATATTTTTAAGTACTGCAGTTAGGCAGCACAACAAAAAATGGAAGAAACAAATAATACACAATTTTCAGTCAATGCAAGCTGACTGAACTTGCAAATTAAAAATAAAATACTATCAGTTTATATGGTTACACAAATAAGTCAAAGGACAGGTAAGTAAAAACCAAATGATAAAGAGATAGATCCTAAGTAAACATTAAGCAATAGATAACTGGGTAAGCAATGGTGATGGTCATATAAGAAATAAATTGTCTTTAATAAAGAAGTATTAGTTGCCAAAAGGTGATTGTGATGTGATGCTGAAAAGATCAATCCACTAGACAAAAATAATATTCTAAATATGTATAATCTATTTAAATAATCTTAAATAAAAAGATATTTTTTCCAAAATTACCAAGAAAAATTAATAAATTCTGTTTACACTTCTTAGTAATCAAAATAACACATAGAAAGAAATAATAAAAGCTATAGAATATTTGAAAAAGATAATTAAGAAGTTTAACCTTAGACATGTATAGACTCCAATACCATGACATTATGAAATATATATTTTACTCAAGTACATATTCAAATTTCTACAAAAATTGATCAATGTTATATCATCTAAGAATTTCCAATGAATAACAGATAACTGAATATATCATATCAGTTATCTATCATATTCTCTGTAATATAAGTTATTACAGTTAATACAAAATTTAAGAACTATTTTAACATCCCATTATTTAATGCATTGCTGTAGGGGAATAAAGTTAGACAAATGAACAAATAAAACAAAATGAAACTCCAGGAACAAAAGAATTCATACTCTAAAGACTTGAAATACAACAAATGGGAAATTTTAAATCAATAGGGAAAGAAAAGCCTATTCAACATGGTGATGAGACAACAGAAACAGCCAAAATATATTCCATTGTCAACAGAAATGAAAATAATTTCCAGATGTATTAAAGACATAAATTTGATATGAAAACTTTATACTTTTAGTGGAAAACAAGAATTATTTTCATGGCCTAACTGTAGATATGAATTTCTTATGCAAGATGAAAAAAGAAACAATACATAAAAACGAGTTAATGAATATTACCACATCAGTATTTAAAACATAGAAATGAGAAATGTTAACATAAACAAAAGGCAGATCAATGTTGCAGATTCGGAAAGTAAACTTCTCAACTTGTATAGAAAAAAAATGCATTATTTTTACTATGTATTAACAAATTCCACAAAATGATAGGACAAAAAGAAACAACACAAAGTAACAAAAAACCATGTATCTGAAAGGAAAATTAAAAGGGCACACAAATGTATACATTTCAACATCATTAATACTCAACATGCAAATTGAAACAGCAATGAAATAACATTTTCGTCCTATAAGACTGTCAAGACTTGCAGATGTATATACCAGAAACCATGCAAAATAATGTTTTTCAATATTTTTTATCATACTAAAACATTTTTAAAGAAGCAGTAGTACAATGGACAAATCAACTGTTTCTATTTCATTTTATAAATGATTATTGGTATTGAAGACAGTACCAATCAATTTGGAACAGCAATGTAAAAAAATGTATATATCTAAAGGTCTCAAAATTAGCAGAGAGTAGATTTGCTAAACTGTGAAATGTTCACATGATCAATCTAATTTTTAAAGAACATTAGAATTTATACAAGCTAATTTGGCACATTTTTATTGATGCTTTAATATATTCCCTGCATATGTAGGCTACTTAACATAAAAAATATAATTTGATATCCCCTCTGAAGTCATTTAACATTTATTGGAATTGTGCCATTTTATTTATTCTTGAGGAATTTGATGTTTCATGCTTAATTACAGTTGTTGTCACATGCTTTAAATTTCTAACAATTGTACCCTACCAATCTCTAAAGGGCTTAGACTCAGATTTTTTTTATTATTCTTCAAATGAATTTTCACAAAGTCTACCCTTAAGCCTTATTGAATAAAGTATTAATATATTTGGAATGTTCGTAAGTGAAAGCTTTTCTTTGGTGGTATGATGAAAGTTTCTTTCTAATATAGGTAATTAAGAAAACCTAATCAAATGTTCCATCAATAATTAAAATATGGAGATAGCAGAAATGATGAAGGTACAATTTCTAATCAAAATAGATAAATGAATGCTTTTTTACTTTACTTTTATTCATTTTATTTATCAGAAAGAATTTCTGTAAGACTTGGAATACCTCTCTCACACTTTCTACCATTAAAATAATTTCATAAGCTCTTTCCTAAACTTTAGCCTTCAAGATTTATCCCTAGGGAGATTGTGATAATCATCTCTGCCTTCCTAATATGTTCTTATCTTTTTCTCAGCCAACTGCACTGCACATTTTATTTATGGTTCATAAAATTTCCAATTGAGATTTTAAAAAATGATTTAAAATAGCCTTATGTAACAAAGAACTGAGAGAATAATACTAAAACATCCTGAAGATTCTGGGGTGACGAAAAGTAGTTTGATAAATCTATTATTTGACTCTCTTATTTTTCTTCCAGTAAGAATAAATAATTGATTATTTCTATACACTTTGAAGAAGTTTTAATATACCAACTATTAAGTTATCATATTTAACGGACAATAAACTTAGAAGACTTCAGAAAAGAAAGAAATTATCTATGGTAAACCAGAAGGTAAAATATTGCAGTTTTTATCTTAAGCATATAATCCTCATAACATGAAGTAGACATGATTTACAAAATATAAATTGAAGCATGCAGCACTAACCATAATGTTTAGGATACTCAGATGATAAAATTGTAAGAAATATTATGAGCATGATACTCAGGAGAGCAAGAATGGTTTGTGTTTAGGAGTGGCTTGTAGAGGAGATACCTAGCAAGGTTCTTGCTCTTGATGTAACAGTGATTAAAATAAAAAAGGAATTAATAATTCATAAGCTGTATATTTCTTTTGTGTGATTTTCTCTACTTATATTTAGCAACAAAATTTTATACAGATGTAACAGCATATTTTACAAACTTTTTGTTTGAAAATTTAGAAAAGAAAATTGATAATCTTAGCAAAAATATAACCTATGAAAAATAAAATAAAAATAAATAAAACTCTGAATATATTTATACCCAAATGTAGCAAACCAAAATGAGTGATGTATGAAAAAGGGTATGTTCTGTATATTCCACAAATAAAGGAATAAAATACTAGCAATGGAAATAGATATTAGTAAAATAATAATATTTTTAAATCACCAAAATAACAGAATTAAAGAGTAGAATTTCTTAGTGAAAATTAAAAAGAAAATGACAACAACCTCCATACAGATATTTGTAAACTATTACAAAAAACAATGGGCAAGAGTCCTAAGTAACTTAAAATATATTCCAAGTTCTCAGATTGGGGACCCAATTTTGAAAAATGCTACTCCCAAAATCATTTTACAGATTTCATATGAACCCAACTTTTAAAAATTGTGTCAGTTTTTTTCCCCTTTCTTTGTTGAGAACTGAGAAGCTTATTTTGAAATTTTTGTAAAATCTATTCTTCATGATAAGGAGCAAAGTTGGTATACACCCACTTTCACTAAGGAAGGGTTATATAAAACATTCTATGTTATAGGGCTATATAGCAATAAACGTGAAAAAAAATTCTGTTACATGCAGTGACATAAATGAGCCTTACACATATAATATTGAATGAAAAACATATTGTGTGAAAATTTGAATAAAATGTATGTAATTTTTAATTTGATTCACATAACCTTGATAAATGGGCAAAGCTAACATATGATATCAGACATCAGGTTCAGAGTTGTATTAAGAGTGCAGGGAGAGGATAATGATTAGGTCAGAGCATCACAGAAGTTTCTGGAATGAATAGTATTCCAGTTCATCAGGAATAGTACTGCATAATGCTGCTTGATAATGGCTAGATACATTTATTTTGTGATTACTAGATAATTTCCAATGTGTGCATTTTTCTGTATGTGTTTTACTTCAGTTAAGAGCTCCATTATCTTAAAGTCTTCATTCATAAGTGAAGGTATGAATACCATTTAAGATGCAGTAAACATAACTACATTTATTTCTATGTCTCTATGTATCTATCATCTATTTATACATAAACTTAAAATGTATAGAGAAAAATACCCCAAATTGTTTAAGAGTCAGAAGCTAAGGTGTGTTGCAGATAGATAGATAGATAGATAGATAGATAGATAGATAGATAGATAGATAGA
>CAUYQU010090624.1:0-97780 GCA_963574635.1 Cheracebus regulus
GAGGGGAGAGGAGGGGGAGGGAGGGGAGAGGAGGGGAGGGGGAGGGGAAGAGGAGGGGGAGGGGAAGAGGAGGGGAGGGGCAGGGGAAGAGGAGGGGAGGGGCAGGGGAAGAAAGGGGGAAGAAGGGAAAGGGGAAGAGAGAAAGGGGGAGGGATGGGGAGGAGGGAGAGGGGGAGGAGGAGAAAAAGGAGGAGGAGGAAGGGGGAAGTTCAGGAAGGGGGAAGGGGAAGGAAAAGGAGAAGAGGAAGAGAAGGAGGAGGAGGAGGACAAAGAAGAAGAAAGGAGGATGAGGAAGAAGAAGGATGGAAGGGGGAGGGGGAGGAGGAGACGGAGGGGAAGAGGAAGAAGAAGAAGAATTCTAGATGAAAAATTTTAAGAAAATGTCTTTGGAAGGGAAAAACAGAGCTGGCAACTCTAAATTGTCCACACGAGCCTTTCCTGGCCCCTGCTCTGGGAACCACAGGGCGCATGAGCTGGCAAGCTGGTGTGCTGGTACCAGTGTTGATGGCTGAGGCAAGGTGCCTTCACATTAATTAGCGTTTCCACAGCCAGCATGTTTCCAGGCACCCAATCTGGGTGGAGAAGGTGGCCCCAGCCTGTGGGGAATGGAGAATGCCCACCCTGGGGTGGCTCGGTGCAGGGAACATATGGGAAGAGGCACAGGCCAGAGGGAACTGGGTCCACAGAGCCAGGAAGGGGTGGGGAGGTCAGGCCCGCTTCCCAGGGGTTCTCACTGATTTCACCTGTGTGCCTTGTTCCTGCTGTTGACTTTGAATAACAAGGAAGCATCATTGTCAACTGCATGCTGGTGTTTTCAGCTAACTTTAAGCTCTAGTCATCAGGAAGTGGGGTTGGCTTTGGGACGGTGGGCAGGTGACAAAGGAAATGGCTAAATTCAATGGGTTAAAAATTATGAACACGTAGAATTTATTATAAAGGCAGTACAATAAAGCAAATACAAATTTAAAAAATAGAAACAGAAAAAAACACCTCTATTCTCACCTTAACACAACAACTTATATTTTGAAAAAGTTTCACTCTGCCTAAGCATAAAAATAACCTACTTTCTTTCCTGATTTTAAGAGTTGGATGGCTTTGTGGTAGTGAAGATGTTAAAAAAAAAAAAAAAAATAATTGAAAAGAGAAATGACTATACCACAATTTAAAGACAATCATTATTAACATGTCAATATATTTCCTTCCAGTCTTTGTTATTTAGGTCCTCCTTCCAGCCCTCCCTCCCTCCCTCCCTCCCTCCTTTCCTTCCTTCCTTCCTTCCTTCCTTCCTTCTTTCCTCCCTCCCTCCCTCCTTTCCTTCCTTCCTTCCTTCCTTCTTTCCTCCCTCCCTCCCTCCCTCCTTTCCTTCCTCTTCCTTCCTTCCTTCCTTCTTTCCTCCCTCCCTCCCTCCCTCCTTTCCTTCCTTCCTTCCTTTTTGCTTTGAGACACCCTCTATCACCTAGGGACTGGATTGCAGTGGTGCAATCATAGTTCATTGCAGCTCAAACTCCTGATCTCAACTGATCCTTTCACTTCAGCCTCCCGAGTAGCAGAGACTACAGGCAAGTGCCACCACACCCAGCTAATTGTCTTTTTTTTTTTTTTTTCTTTTGGAGAGATGGGGTCTCACTTTGTTTCCCAGGCTGTTTCCAAACTCCTGGGGTCCTTAAGGCAATCCTCCCGCTGTGGCCCCCCAAAGTGCTGAGATTACAGGCATGCACCACCTTGCCTGGCCGGAACCGCTATGCCCAGCCTATATTTTTCTTTTTTTCTTTTTTTTTCCAAATGAAGTCTTGCTCTGTCACCTGAGCTGGAGTGCAGTGGCACAATCTTGGCTCACTGCAACCTCTGCCTCCTGGGTTCAAGCAATTCTCTTGCCTCAGCCTCCTGAGTAGCTGGGATTACAGGTGTGCCCCACCATGCCTGGCTAAATGTTGTATTTTTAATAAAGACAGGGTTTTGCCACGTTGGCCAGGCTGATCTCGAACTCCTGACCTCAGGTGATCTGCCTGTCTCAGCCTCCCAAAGTGCTGTGAGCCTCCATGCCCGGACAGCCTATATTTTTCAAAATTGTATCATACATGACATTGTGGCAATTTTCATACAGTTTCATGGTTCTTTTTCACTAAAAATCATGGACTGAACCTTTTCATGCTGGTGAAAATGTCTGAAAACATTTTATTGCCATGGCTCTCTAGCAGAGGTGAAGCACATACTGCATGAAACAGTTGTATCCTGCTTGTTTCACTTATTCTGCTCTTTACCTCTTGTAGCATCATACAGTTTTAACCTAGCCCTTCTTGTGAGTGATGTATGCAAACGCACCCATAAGTGGATGATCATAATCCTCTTGATGGACAGGTCTTTGCTGTCATAAATGATGCTGCAAATATCCTTTTATAAGTCAAATGTTTCCTCTGGATAGGTTCCTATACATGGGTTCATCAGGAAAGAGTATGACTAAGGTTGAGGTTCTGTTTAAGAGCCATTTTGCAGAATTTGCCTTCATAATTTTGTAGGTGTGAAAATGACCAGCAGTCAACATTCTTTTGCCATCGACCAGGTGTGGTGGCTCATGCCTGTAATCCCAGCACTTTGGGAGGCCGAGGCAGGTGGATCACCTGAGATCAGGAGTTCAAGACCAGCCTGGCCAACATGGTGAAACCCTGTCTCTAATGAAAATACAAAAAATTAGCCAGGTGTGGTGGTGGGCACCTGTAATCCCAGCTACTCTGGAGGCTGAGGCAGGAGAATTGCTTGAACCTGGGAGGCAGAGTCTGCACTGAGCTGAGATAGAGCCATTGCACTCCACCCTGGGCAACAAGAGCGAAGGTCTGTCTCAACAAGAACAACAACAAAATTATTTTGACATAAAACTAGAAAGTCCAGTACAACATTATTAGAAATAAATAAATAAATCGGCAACAGAAATAACCCTAGGATTTCACTTTTGCAAGATACAATCTTGGAATCTTGGAATCACAGCCATCCTCACTAAGCCTTCTGGGAGCAGAGAGAAGCCCAAGTAGGAACAGCCAAGGGAAGCATGTGTCCAAGTCAACCAAAGGGCGAAGACGTCACCTGGCAGGCGTGTGCTCACCTGCACGTTGGGGTGCATGGCCACAGACAGCAGTCAGTGCATGGCTGGGGAACTTGGAGGGAAGCCAGTCATCCGTGTCCCAAGGAAATCACAGTAAACTTGGACTGCTGCCCCAAATCTGACAGCTATGTGCATTTTGCATCTTTTCTGTGCATTCCTTCTGTTCTCTGTATTTCCACATTGTCATCTATGGAAATGCATGACACTGGTAATCAGGGAATAAATGTCTCCTTTCCAAACATTTTTTTTATGGTAAAATATATGTTTTGTATTAATATTAGTCTAATTTCACACTGCTATAAAGAACTGCCTCAGACTGAGTAGTTTACAAAAGAGAGAAGTGTAATTGGTTTAAAGTTTCACATGGTTGGAAAGGCCTCAGGAAACTTACAATCATGGCGGAAGGCAACGAAGATACGTCTTACAAGGTGGCAGGCAAGAGAAAGCATGTAAGAGCAAAGAGAATTGCCTTATAAGACCATCATATCACTCACTCACTATCACGAGAACAGCCTGGGGGAAACCAACCCCATGATCCAGTCACCTCCCACCAGGTCCCTCCCTCAATACCTGGGGACTGCAGTTCAAGATGAGATTTGGGTGGGGACACAAAGCCAAACCATATCACATTTACGTCATGTAACATGACATTTACCATCTTAACCATTCTAAGTGTCCAATTCGGTGGCATTAAGTACATTCACAATGTTGTATAACCATCACCACTATCTATTTCCAGAACTTTTTTCATCATCCCAAACAGAAACTCTGTGCCTATTGAACAAAACTCCCTATTTCTTCCTCCCCACTGGTAACCTCTATGCTATTTTCTGTCTCTATAAATTTGTCTATTCTAGGAACCTTATATAAGTGGAACAATGAAATATTTGTCTTTTTGTGTCTGGCTTGTTTCACTGAGTGTAATGTCTTCAAGCTGCATCCATGTAGTAGCATGTATCAGAAGTTCATTCCTCTTTACAGACAAGTATGATTTCATTGCATGCATAGACTACATTTTGCTTCTCCATTCATCTGCTGCTGGACACTTGGGTTGCTTTCATATTTTGTTTTTTTGTGAATAATGCTGTCAACACTGGTGGACAAGTATCTGTTTGAGTCCCCACTTTCAGTTCTTTTGGGTATATATCTAGGAATGGAATTTCTGGATCATATGTAATTCTATGCTTGACTTTCTGAGAAACTGCCAGACTATTTTCCACAGCAGTTTCATGACTGCATGTCATTTTGAAAAATTTATCCTACCTGGGTATGGTGGCTCACTCCTGTAATCCCAGCACTTTGGGAGGCTGAGGTGGGTGGATCACCTGAGGTCAGGCATTCAAGACCAGCCTGGACAACATGGTGAAACCCCATTTCCACTAAAAATACAAAAATTAGCCAGTCATGGTGGCATGTGCCTGTAGTCCCAGCTACTCTGGAGGGTGAGACAGGAGAATTGCTTGAACCTGAGAGGTAAGAGGTTGCAGTGAGCCGAGGTCATACCACTACACTCCAGCCTGGGCAACAGAGGGAGACTCTGTCTCAAAAAAAAAAAAAAAAAAAAGAAATGAAAAGAAAAAAGAAAAGTTTTTCTTTAATATTGGTAAGATGTCAATACAACCCAAAGTGATCTACAGGTTCATTGCAATTCCAATCAAAATACTAATGACATTTTTCTTTTTGTAGAAATAGGAAAATCCTTCCTAAAATTTATATGGGGTCTCAAAGGATCCCAAATAGGGAAATAATCTCAGAAAAGAACAAAGTTCAAAGTCTCACCCTTCCTGATCAAAACTTACTACAAAGCTACAGTTATCAAAACAGTGTGATACTGGCATAAAGACAGACATATAGATCAATGAATTAGAATAAAGATCACAGCATTTTATATATATATATATATATATATATGTGAATTTTTTCAATGATTTTTTTTTCAATGAATGTTAACTAAAGTGTCAAGACCGTTCAATGGGAAAAAGATAGTGTTTTTAACAAATGGTGTTAGCAAAACTGGGTATTCACATGTAAAAGAGTAAAACTGGACCCCGAGCTTATACCCTATACAAAAATTACTCAAAATGGACCAAGTGTGGTGGCTCACGCCTGTAATCCCTCCCAGCACTTTGGGAGGCCAAGGTGGGTTGATCACTTGAAGCCAGAAGTTCGAGACCAGCCTGACCAACATGGTGAGACTCCGTCTCTACTAAAAATACAAAAATTATCTGTGCATGGTGGCGGGCACTGGTAACCCCAGCTACTAAGGAGGCTGAGGCAAGAGAATCACTTGAACCCGAGAGGCAGACGCTATAGTGAGCTGAGACTACACCACTGCACTCCACCCTGGGCAACAGAGCAAGACTTCCTATAATAAAAAAAAACCAAAAACCAAAAAACAACCAAAAAAAAAAAAAAAAGAAAGGGACAAAGAACTTTTCTCCAAACACATACAAATGGCCAATAAGCACATAAAAAGGTGCTCAGCATAACTGACCATTAGGGAAACACAAATCAAAACCACAATAAGATAGTACCTCACAACCATTAGGATGCTATTACAAAAACAAACAAACAGAAAATTACCAGTGTTGGTGAAGATACGGAGAAAATAGAACTGAAGATCTGAGGAAATGTCTGGGGCCAGCATAGCTGGTGGCAGTGTTCAATGGTGCCAACGCTGTGGAGGAAAGTGCGGCAGTTCCTCGAAACAACAAGCTGGATGTGGTAGCTCATGCCTGTAACCCCAGCAATTCAGGAGGCTGAGGCAGGAGAATTGTTTGAGTTCAAGACTAGCCTGGGCAACCTAGTGAGACCCTGTCTCTACAGAAAAATTTTAAATTAAAAATTAAACAGAATTACCATATGACCCAGTAATTCTGCTTTTGGGCATATATCCCGAAGAATTGCAAGCAGGGACTCAAACAGGTACTTGTATACCGCTGCAGCATCGGTCACAGCAACCAAATGTCGAAACACCCAAATGTCCATCAACAGATGAATGGGGCCAGGCGCAGTGGCTCCCACCTGGAATCGCAGCACTTTGGGAGGCTGAGGCGGTTTGATCATGAAGTCAGGAGATCGACACCATCCTGGCTGACATAGTGAAACCCTGTCTCTACTGAAAATACAAAAATGAGCTGGGCGTGGTGGTGCGATGATCTACCCGCCTGCAGTCCCAGCTACTCTGGAGGCTGAGGCAGGAGAATCACTTGAACCCAGAAGGCAGAGGCTGCAGTGAACCCAGATCGTGCCACTACACTCCAGCCTGTGAGACACAGCGAGACTCTGTCTCAAACAAACAAACAACAACAACAACACAAACAAATGAATGGATAAACAGAATATAGGATATTCGTACAATAGAATGTTATTTAGCCTTAAAAAGGAGGAAAATTCGTCCCAGCATAGCCGCTCACACTTGAAATCCCAGCACTTTGGGAGGCCAAGGAGGGAGGGTGGCGTGAGCCCAGGAGTGTGAGACCAGCCAGGGCACCATGGGGAAACCCAGTCTCCACAAAAAACAAAAATTAGTAGTTGTGGTAGTGAGTACCTGTAGTCCCAGCTACTCCAGAAGCTGAGTTGGAAGGACTGCCTGTGCCCAGAAGGTTGAGGCTGTAGTGAGCCAAGATCGTGCCAGCCTGAGTGACAGAGTAAGATCCTGTCTCAAAGAAAAAAAAAATAAGAAGGGAAATTCTGACCCATGCTACAACACAAATGAACCTGAAGACATTATGTTAAATGAGACAAACCAGTCACAAAAGGACAAATCCTGTAGGATCCCACTTATATGAGGTCCCTGGAGTTGTCAAATTCATAAAGATAAAAAGTAGAATGGCGGGTGCCAGGGCCCAGGGAAGAGAGGAATGAGTGTTCATGGTTAATGGGGACGGAGTTTCAGTTGGGGAAGTTGAACAAATTCGGGAGACGGGTGAGATGGTGATGGCCGCACAACACTGTGAATACACTTTTTAATTTAGTTGTTATTTTTTGAGACGGAGTCTTGCTCTGTTGTCCAGGTTGGAATGTAGTGAATGATCTTGGCTCACCGCAACCTCCGCCTCCTGGGCTCAAGCAGTTCTTGTGCCTCAGCCTCCTGAGTAGCTAGGATTACAGGTGCCTGTCACCACGCCTGGCTAATTTTTGTATTTTTAGTAGAGACTGGGTTTTTCACCATGTTGGCCAGGCTGGTCTCAAACTCCTGACCTCAGGTCCACCTGCCTCCACCTTCCAAAGTGCTGGGATTACAGGCGTGAGCCACCACACCCTACCTGTGAATGTACTTAACATTTTTTTTTTTTTCAGAGCTTGCTCTGTTGTCCCAGCTGGAACGCAGTGGTGTGACATAGCTCACTGTAGCCTCGAGCTCCTAGGCTCAAGCGATTCTCCCACCTCAGCTTCTTGAGTAGCTGGAGCCACAGGTGTGTGCCACCATGCCCAGCTAATTTTTATTTTTTTGTACAAGGTCTCACTATGTTGCCCAAGCTGGTCTTGAATTCCTGGCCTTAAGTGGTCTTCCCATCTCAGCTGGGATTACAGGCAAGAGCCACTGTGCCCGGCTGTGAATGTACTTAAGGTCCCTAGAAGTGTACGCTTAAAAATGGTTAAAATGGTAAATTTTTAAGGCTTGTGTATCTGACCACAACAAAGTATTTACTTATCTATCATGTATGTATCTAGTTTCTTTTTTACACCATTCTGACCTCATCTTCATCATGGCCCCCTCCTAGGATGTGCTACCTTGCCAGGGCCTGCAGACAACCTCCTTCTACCAACCCTTCCCTCCCAGCCCCTACCCAGAACCACACAGAACTTAGGTCCTGGGAACTGCTGTAGTAATCAGGACATGGTGCTCCTTCGCATATATTTGACATCTCTTCAATGTCTCTGGTGTATACAGTGTGCCAGGCACCTCCTGGCCATCTTGCTTCATCCTGGAGACAATTCTAACAGAAAGCAATTATGATCCCCATTTTTTTTTGCAGACAGAGTTTCACTCTTGTTGTCCAGGTTGGAGTGCAATGGTGCGATCTCAGCTCAGTACAACCTCCACCTCCTGGGTTTAAGTGATTCTCCTGCCTCAGCTCCTGAGTAGCTGGGATTACAGGTATGCACCACCATGCCTAATTATTGTATTTTTAGTAGAGACGAGGTTTCTCCATGTTGATCAGGCTGGTCTCAAACTCCTGACCTCAGGTGATCTGTCCGCCTCGGCCTCCCAAAGTGCTGGGATTACAGGCATGAGCCACCACACCTGGCTATGATCCCCATTTTATGGATGGTAAACCTTGAGCTCACAAAGGTTAAGTGACATGCCCAAGGTCATAGAGCTAGAAGTGTGATCTGAACCAGGCCTACTAATGTCTAAGCCTTTTCCAGTCTGAGGGATCTTCATTTACTCTGGAAAATACCCAGGAGTGAACCTTCTTGGGAGTTTGGGAGTGAGCTCCCTGTCTCTGGAGGTGAGCAAGCAAAGACTGGGTCATGACTGAACATGGATGCAGCAGAGATGTCCCACGCTTCGGGCAAGGGCTTAGACTGGGGAACTCTACGATCCCTTCCAGCTCTGAAAGATCTGACTGTCACTGAGAGACAGAGAGAACAAGTGACTTGCTCCTTTAGCACGCAGCTAAAACCCAGGTCTCGTGATTCCCGACTGAAAATCTGAGAAAGAGGCGGTGGTACGTGGTGGGTCCTCAGCTAATGTATGGAATCAGTTGAGGACCCTGGAGACAGAACTGTGAATGGATTCATTCAGTCATTGAGTAGTTCTGAGTTATCACCACGTGACACCTGGCAGATGTGCCCCTCTTGGGGGGACAGTGAAGGCAAGCACATTCCTAATGGAGACAACAGCTCTTGTCAAGGCTTGGGGTGGCACAGGGGGCAAGGCAGAGGGCAGCTGAGAGAGGCCAGGGTCAGCCGCTGGGACACCTGGCTGAGGATTTGGGTCTTTGTTCCAAGGCTGGTGCTCTGGCCCTCTGTGCCCAGGGCCTTCTGAGACTCTCTTGTTTGAGGAGCAGAGTGTGAAATCAGGTTGGGGAGGAGAACAAAGAAGCTTCAGGGAAGAAGCGTTGCCAACATGGCACTTTTCAAGCGGGTGGGATTCTCATCCCCCGGTTCATGGATCTCCTTGTCTTCTGGGATTTTGTACCTCGTGGGGGCTGAGCAACTCTATCGCCCTGGAACAGAACAAGTGATGACTGTGACTCTCTCCCAGTCCACACCCGCACACGGCGTCCTCCACCTCCTTCCCTTGCCCCCTCCTTCCCTCCTTGGTTCGCTGGAGCTGCTGTTACATGGGGCTCCTGCCTCAAGGCCTTTGCACGGGCTGTTCCCCCACCTGGAAAGCTCTTCCTGCAGAAACCTTCATGGCTTGTGCCCTCACCTTATTCCGCCCTCTGTTCAGAGGTCATCTGCTCTGGCTGGCCCTTTCTGGGTCAACCTCTAAAATTCCTACCCCCATTGCTTCCTAGTCCCTTGCTCTGCTCAACTCTCTTCTCGGGGGCACCAATCCCTCTCCATGTATCACAATCGCCGTGTTACTCCCCACATGCATCTGACTCATTCGTGACTTGTTGATGAGCTCACCCTTTGGAAGTAAGGACCACGGGGCAGGGTTCTGTTTGCTTTGGCCGTGGCTCTGTCTCCAGATCCTGTGGCAGGACCTTGTACACAGCAAGCGCTTGGTAAATACTTGTTGCACAAATGAGTGGGTTTCACAGGTGACTTTTGCAGAGGGAAAGTCCAGGTTCACCTGCTGTGACCCCTGAACTCCAACCTGCTCTCAGAAGCAAACTCTCCGCGTGCTGTCAAGTTCTGGCTGTGTGTATACATGCGTGAGAGGGCCAGGCAGGCGTTTCCCTAGCAGTGGCAGGCAGGAGGCGTCCTCTTCTTCAAGGCTCTGGGGCCTCCTCCTCTGAATTTGGTGAGCACAGAAGGAACCCTCTGTGCACCAAGCTGACCGCACACTGCCACTCACTGGACCCTTCCAGAGATCCCAGCAGGCGGCCAGAGGGGAGACTGAGTCATAGAGAGGGTAAGACACCTGCCCAGGACCACCCTGTTAGAAACTGGAAGGCCCGGGGCTGGGCCCCAGGCCCGCCTTCCTGCCCACCTGTGCTGGTCTTCAATGGGCCTACTTTTCAGGGAGTCCTGCAGCCTGGATCCAAGCAGTGTGGTGTCTCTCCAGAGAGGTCTGCCTCCCAGTGGAAAGAGCACAGGCCTGCTCCACCCTACATGTGCGTGACTCCAAGCAGGGCAGCCTCTCTGGGCCTCCGTTTCCTCCGCTGTGAAATGAAGGCCTTGGCTGGGCTGACTTTCAGTTCCTGTTCGGTTCTGAGCATCCCAGCTTTTCCCCATGACAGAGACTTCCCCGAGAAGGAGGCAGTTTTTCAACAGGCTGAGTGTACCTGGCGCCCTGGGCCCGGAGCTGGAGGCTTTGAAAGCAAAATAAGGACTCGCCCGCCTGCCTTTCTGCAGCCTGGCCACTGCAGGCTGCCTGGAGAGCTCCTAGCCATCAGCCCACGCCCAGCTGCAGGAACAGCTGAGTCACCCTGGCAGGGCCAGTCACCCTGAGATCCAAGCAGGCCTCAGCAGAACCAAGTGACCACCTGGGCTGGTCCCATTCGGTGCTTGGCTCTCCGGAAGGGCACCTTGTTGAGAAGCCACTAGGTCAGACAGGGCTGTTGGTCCCCAGAGCTGGGAGAAACCAGAGTGGCTGTGCTGCAGGAGGGAGAGAGACATAGGGGTCCTTTCAGGGGTCCCTCCTGGTTACCGGCACTTTAGGCTTAAGCAGAAAGTGTCGTGGGACCTTGCTTCAAGAAAGTAGAAGGTGAATTTGGAGCATAATCAGGAGATCCAGGAACCAGGAGGATCAGAGATCCCACCCATAGGGCCGGGCATGGTGGCTCACACCTGTAATCCCAGCACTTTGGGAGGCTGAGGTGGGTGGATCACTTGAGGTCAGGAGTTCGAGACCAGTCTGGCCAACATAGTGAAACCCTGTCTCTACTAAAAATATAAAAATTAGCCAGGTGTGGTGGCAAGAACTTGTAATCCCAGCTATTCTGGAGGCTGAGGTGAGAGAATTGCTTGAACCCAGGAGATGGAGGTTGCAGTGAGCCAAGATCGTGCCATCGCACTCCAGCCTGGGTGACAGAGCAAGACTGTTTCAAAGAAAAGAAAAGAAGAAAAGAGATCCCACCTGTGCACCCATTGAAGACCAGTGCACCGTGGACATGGGGGCCCTAGATAGGCCTGGGGCCCAGTCCTGGCCCTTCCACTCCCTAACAGGGTGGCCCTGGGCAGCTGCCTTACCCTCTCTGTGCGTCAGAGGAGAAGTCATAACAGAAATCACGGCAATGCTGCCTGGCCAGGGAGCCCTGTGCCCTCCCTGCCATCCCTGTCTCTTAAACTCTCCCCGACACTGTCCTCAGGGCACCCTCTCAGAAGAAGGCCTCCCTCAGCCTCCCCTGCGTCACTGGGTCTGTGCTCCCGTCGCTGCCAGCACCCGTGCACCTGGGACCCTCTTTACCGTTCCCTCTTCACCAGCATGGCGGGTCCCTGAAAGCAGCCCCTGCTCTGTGCCCTGTTCTTTTCTCGGAGCCTGTGGCCGTGCCTGCACCCGAGCTGGGCTCAGCAGACATAACTGAGCACAGAACGTGTCCTGTGCGGGAAGCTTACTTTTGGCAATTTGACAGAGAAGTGCGTGACCTCCAAGCGCACACAGCCAGTAAAAGGCAGGGTTTGAACCGGCCTCGTCCTCCGTGAAGCTCAGAGCCAGATGCGCGTGAGGAGAGGCGTCTGTGTGTGCTTCTGTCTGTGGGACGGGGCGGCTACAGGCAGGAGCTCCAGGGGCAGGGACGCTGAACTGCCAAATTCAGTGCTGTTGTTGTGGAACCAGAGGGTGAGAGCCCCTTGTCTCTCCTGCTTGGAGCTGATACCTCCTTCAGCCCCAGCTTAAGCAGCACTTCCTCTAGGAAGCCTTCCCTGGCCTTCCCCAGGCCAAGGGGTCCCCTTCCTCCTCTAGGCAATCCTAACATCTTGTACAAAATGCTACCAGTAAGTGCAGTGGGGAGGCTGTCGGCAGGCCAGCCCAGATTTGTACCTGGGTTTCCTAGTCGTGGACTAGGAGACCCTCGTGAATTTCACCCCTCTGAGCTCAAGCCCTGTCACCTGGCCAGTGGAGACAATAATACCCGCCCCCCCCCCCTCCCCAATCTGATGATCATGCCCCTGCTACAAGGTCTCTGACAAAGGGTGGCCCAGCCTCGGCTTGCACACATCCAGTGGCTGGGGACCTCTTTGCTTCCCCAGGGTGACGGATGGTGAGTCGCACCTTCTGGTAGGTAGCTTCGATTCCAACCCCATCAGGAGGCTGAATCCCTTTGGGCCCCGAGAACTGGAGAGCTCCACAAATGTGAACAATTCAGAGCGAGCTGTTTCCTACTGAACATTGAGAGAGCTTGCTTGTTTGGGAAGACAGATTCGAAGGCAGATTCTTCGTTGGCGGAGTTATTTCCTTGGCAGTTATCTGCCTTGAGCAGAAATGGCTTTGGGACACCCAGACAGCGCTGCCAGCTTGTGAGCCCAGATAAATGTCAAGTCCACGCCCACGGTAGGCTATGACAAGACACCCTGGGTGGAGGAGGCGAGTTTAGAGGTGGCCACTGCGACACTGAAAACAATTTTCTTCCCCAAACTAGTGTGATCCTAGCCAGATGGCAGGAAGATGCCAATAGGGGCGTTCAGAGAAAGTCTGACATGATCCTTATAGGCTTCAGAAGCCGTTCTTAGAGTTCAGCAAATGAAGCCGTTTTTCTTTCTTGGCTTTTTCTTTTCTTTTTTTACTCTGATGTCATTGTTTTTTCTCATAATTTTTTCACGTTAGAAACATCATATGTGTCTATTGTAGACAGTATGAGAAACAGCGCAACATAAAGAACGAAACAAAAATCATCTTCCGTGCATCACCCAGAAACAACTGCTCTTATAACAACATTTTGATTAACTCTCTTTCTCATCAGTGGAGTTATACCTTTATTATTTATTGATTGATTTATTTTTGAGACAGTCTTACTATTTTGCCCAGGCTGGAGTGCAGTGGTGTAATCTATTCTCACTGCAAACTCTGCCTCCCGGGTTCAAGTGATTCTCGTACCTTACCCTCCCGAGTAGCTGGGACTACAGGTGTGTGCCACCATACCTGGCTAAATTTTATATTTTTAGTAGAGACGGGGTTTCACTATGTTGCCCAGGCTGGTCTCAAACTCCTGGCCTCAAGCAATCTGCCCACCTTGGCCTCCCAAAATGCTGGGATTACAGGCATGAGCCACCATGCCCGGCCAAGTTATACTTTTAAAAAAAGAGTATCTAGGTTCACAGACTAGGCAGTGAGAAAATAAAAAGAAAAATGAAACAAAGAGCACATTCTAGCTCTCCTATCTACCGCACCTGAAGGACAGAGCTGCCAATGAAACAGACAAGGTCCACCCTTTGGAGCTCACAGCCCAGAGGGGAGACGGAAAATAATCTTACAAGTGAACATTCAGATTGTTTCCAATTTTCCTCTGTTACAAACACTATTGCAGTGATTTTAGCAACTGTCTGAACACTCATGTGTTGATTGCATAAGAATAACTCTCTAAAAGTGGAACTTATGAGATGGGTTTTTTGTATTCCATAAAAAAAATCTCTGTAAAGATAATCTTTATGCATATTTGTATGAAAATTGTATTCATGTTATCTGATAAATACCTCCTCTGCCTGCATTAGACTCTTTTCAATATAGATCTTCTGGATCAGAAGGGATTTTACAGGTTTTCTATCCAGGTAAACCCCTCATCCCTCTCCAGCAGCACAGCTTACATACCGCCCGGGATGGAGGGCTCATTCCTCCCCCAGAAAGTTCTTTCTATCTGCGTGGTTCTGCCTCTGGGACATGTTCCTTTATATTGACATAAAACCAATCCTCCAGGGCTTCCACCAGTGACCCTGGTTCTTGAGCTTGTGCAGAGCAGACCCAGGCCTCATCTCCACGCCCACCCTGCTGGGCTGGAGGTCAGCTCTACATCCCCTCGAGGTCCGCCCTTTACACGCACTGCTTGCCTGGCTCTCACCCACTGCTGAATGCCAGTTCCTTTCTTGGGACTCCACTCCAGGACTGCCTTACCTTCCCCAGGGGGCCTTCCCTGACCACCCCTCCTCAGAGCGTCGTGGCCCTCTGCGCCTGGCCTCTGTCCCTGCCTCCACAGAAGCCCGTTTCATGGCCCGTCCCTCCCCTGGGCTGCACCCTGCCTCAGGGCCATGTCTGCATACAGCAGGCACTAGATGAAAACCTGTTGCATGAATGAGCGGAGGACAGGATTCTGGTGTTTGCATTTCTGACAACTTCTGTGGCCTATCGGGGCCACTACCCTCTACTGTAAAATGGACACACAATCAGCTTTCTGCACTTGCTGGTCCACCTGTTCATTTACTCAACAAGAAATGCTCACTCAACAGGTCCCGTGAGCCCACACTGTCTCGCGAACTGAGGACACAGGGCAAGCAGGGCAGGACAGGTCCCGGCCTCAGGGTGCTCCAAGTATAATGGAAATGGGTAAACAAGCATTAAGTCCATCAGTGAGGTCTAGGAAGGAGCTATGCAGGTGCTGGGCAGAGAATATCAGAGAGGCAGCTCAGAATGCGGCGGGAGCGGCTGCCCAGAGAAGTGGGTGTGTCAGCGGAGGGCGAGCTCCACGTGAAAATGCCAGGGGCAGGATTCCAGTCCCAGGGCACAGCCGGGGCAAAGTTCTGGAAAAATT
The DNA here is from genome assembly GCA_963574635.1 of Cheracebus regulus. Taxonomy (NCBI): domain Eukaryota; kingdom Metazoa; phylum Chordata; class Mammalia; order Primates; family Pitheciidae; genus Cheracebus; species Cheracebus regulus. The sequence goes on from CAUYQU010090624.1 coordinate 14,902, forward strand.
GATCAGAGGCCATGGGACTGGCTTTGGCATATTCGTTAAATCAAGGTTCATTGAGCAGCGGTGTGTGCCAGGCCTGGGGCTGGTGGTGCGTTCTGGGTACCCTGGAAGGTCTTAGAGGTGAATGGGGAAGATCAGATGATTAAATATATATATATGTGTATGGCAAGGATTCCTGCCAAAAGGGAAGCTCATTCTCTCTCCTGCCTGTGTCCCCTGGTCTCACTGATTAAGTAATTGATCGACTGAATCATTGCTTCATGGATTCATAGATTTATTTCTTAATTGGCCAGTTAGTTAGCTCATTCATTCATCTAACAAATTTTGATCGTGGCTTCCTCTGAGCCAGGCACTGTGCAGGGTCTGGGGAATGGATGTGAAGAAGGCGAATTCCTCTTTGATCCAAGGAAACATTCCCTCTAGAGGGGCAAGACAAGGACGAATACACGGAGGAACTCCCACAGGAGTGACAAGAACTTAGAGACAGGAAACAAAACCTAAGCTTAGAGACGGAGGAGACGGGAGGAGGAGGGGAAAGAGGGGAGGGGCAGGAAGGGGAGAAGAGGGGAGGAGGAGGAAGAGGAGGGGGAGGAGAGAAGGGAGAGGAAGAGAGGAGAGGAGAAGAGGGAGGGGACGGAAGAAGAGGAGGGGAGGGGGTGGGGGAGGGGAGGAGGAGGAGGAGGGGAAAGTAGGGGAGGAGGTGAAAGGGAGGAGGGAGAGGGGACAGGGGCTGGCGGAGGAGGGCAGGGGGAGGGAGGGATGGGGAGGAAGAAGAGTGGGGAGTAAGGGAGGAGGCGGAGGGGAGGAGGGAGAGGAATAGAGGAGAAGACGAGGCGGACAGGAGGAGCGGGAGGAGGAGGAGGAGAGGGAAAGGAAGAGTCCACCCCAGGAAGATCAGCGGAACAGCTTGTGCAAAGGCCGGGCGCCTAGTGGTCTCGGTGAGCTTGCATCTCAGAGGGAGGCCTGCCCTCTCTCTAGGGAGGGAGCAGCCGCCTGCCCATTGAACACGTGTCTTGCCCGCTAACAAATCGCTCCTAACTCAATGGGGCTGCCAACAAAGAGGCGCCCGGCCCCGGCCACATACAGCGTGTGCGTCTTCCTGGAAGCCAGCAAAGCGCAGGCTCCCCCACCCCCAAGCTCCCAGGCTGGCACAGCCTCCTCCCTAAGGAGGCCCCAAGGAGCAGGCGGCTGCGCGGTGGGAGAGAGAACAGGGCTGCTTTATGAAAGCCCCACAGGGCAGCCGCGGGCAAACAGAAGGACTGAGTGTGTCCACGGCAGCCAGGCCGGGAGCTCAGAATAGCTCATTGAGCCTTGGTGGCTGCGCCAATAGTGCAGCCTGGAAGAAACCGGTCTTTATGAAGGGGAGGCCGGGCACGACCTGAAACGAAGGATGCACACTCCAGGCCACCCATCTGCCACCCAGGCCTAGGAGGCCACACGAGCATGCACAGATGCGGCCAGTCTAAATTCATCACCATAGGAAGCCGTCTTACGTGGGAGAACTCACCCCCAGTCTTCCTTCCCTCCTCCTCTTCCAAGTCAGAAACAAAATTAAAATTTTTCAACTGAAAGATGAATAGTGCTTCACGAAGCTTGTCCTCCTCACTCCCTGAGCTCAAGGGCTCTCCAACAATCTCGGAAAATAGGTGCCTTGAGTAACCCCATTCTTCAGATAAAAAGACTGAGGGTCACAGAGCATCAGTAACTTGTCTAAATTCACAGCTAGTAAAATAGTGGTGTGGGAGGCTGGGCTACGCCTGTAATCCCAGCATTTTGGGAGGCTGAGGTGGGCCTAAGGTCAGGAGTTCAAGACAAGCCTGGCCAGCATAGTGAAATACCATCTCTACTAAAAATATGAAAAAGTAGCCAGGCATGGTGGTGGGCACCTGTAATCCCAGCTACTTGGGAGGCTGAGGCAGGAGAATCGCTTGAACCCGGGAGGCGGAGGTTGCAGTGAGCTGAGATCCCGCCACTGCACTCCAGCTGGCCAATGATGCAAGACTCCGTTCCAAGGGGGAAAAAAAGGAATAGGGATGGAACCCAATTCTGCCTCCTCAATGCCGTGCCCATGTGTCACCAGAGTATGTGTGTGTCTGCAGTATGTTGTGTGAATGAGGCATGTATGGGGTGCATATGTATGTCATGTTTGTGTGTGGCATGTGGCATGTGTGTACATGATGTGTGTTGTGTGTGGATGTGTGATGTGTGGCATGTGGGTGGCATGTGGTGTAATGTGTGTGATACATGTGCATGCACCTGTGTGTTGTGGGTGTAATGTGTGTGCATACGTGTGCATGTATATGTAGCATGACTGTGTGTCATATGTGTGCATTTGTGTGTGTATATGTGTGGTATGATTGTGAGATGTGTGCATGCATGTGTCCATGTTGTGTGTGCATGTGTATGGAATTATTGTGTGTGATATGTGTGCATGTGTGTGCATATATGTATGGTATGATTGTGATATGTGTGCATGCATGCATGTTGTGTGTGCGTGTGTGTGGTATGATTATTTGTAATGTGTGTACATGTGTGTGGTGTGCGTGTGGGGGTATGATTGCATGGAAAAACACGCTGCCTGGTTGTTCCAAGGCACATAGAAAAACTTGACCTGGCCAGGACAGCCGGGGTAGCCACCATGCCCACTCACAGCAGCTGGTGGGGAACCAGGCCCGGAGTCCTGCCTGCCGTGCCCTGAGCGGGGCACCTGCTCTTCTGCCCGCTGTTTCCTTCACAGGTTGGGGCCTCCTGGAGTTGGGTGAGTCCCTGGCAGGCCGGTGGGCAGGATGTGTGGCAGGGCCCCAGAGTGGGGGCCCCTGGTCTTCCCAGCCTCTCAAAGGGGGACCAGTGATGACAGAACTGCAATGCCCTGTCCACTGCCCCAGCCTGTCCTCCCCTGTGTCTTCTCCTAACTGAAGACCTTCCTGTGGACACACTCCAAGCCAAGGCCCAGGACCAGCCTCTCCCTGCCACCCCTCTCCCATGTGTTCCTTGGCCCTAGTGCTGACAGGGCCCCCAGGCACCAGGGCAGGTGCCCACCTCCCTGCCTGCACAGGCTTTCCTTTCCTGGAGCTCCCTCCCTCACCTGATCCACCTGGCAGCTTCCTTTGCCCACTCTGCCAGGGCTCTGCCAGGGCCGAGGCCTGAGGTCGTCTTCTCTGACTCCCAGGCTGACTCCTGATTATTGCACTCCAGTCCCACACGTGTCCTTCTGGCCCTGCCGCATTGGCTCAGTGGCCTGTGCTGACTCAGCTGGCCCACCCTCCAGCTGCTCCCTGCTAGGGTGGGGTGGGCATGGTGGGTGTTCCTGTTACTTTGGCTGCAGAGCACATTCATTCAGCTCACAGAGTCTATGGGTCAGGAATACTGGGCAGGACACAGAGGGAATGGGTTGTTTCTGTGTCATGATGTCTGGGGCCTCCACAGAGGCTAGGGCTGGCACATGGAGGCTGGGTCACTGCCACGCTGGCTGTCCGGGGGGCCTCGGGTCCTCCCATGGTGCCTCTCCGCACAGTCATATCGAATGGGCTGGTTTGGGCTTCCTCACAGTGTGGTGCCTGGCTTCACTCAGAATGAATGTCCCAAAGGATAGAGGAAGATGGGCAGGAGACCCGTGGGGTGGGCCGAGTGTCCAAGTCATGCTGTGTGGAGGGCATAGGGATTTGTCACTCAGGAGCACGTGATCTGCCTATCCCCAGAGCCTGATGCCAGGCCAGCCCCAGCAGGTACTCGGGAGACCAGTGGTGATCTGTTAAGCTCATGTAGTCCTCATCACAGACTCCAGATGAGGAAACTGAGGCCCAAGGAGTTGCAATCATTCACTCAAGGCCCTCAGCTCTGGGGACCCTCCCAGCTGCACCACGCTGGCCCCCGGTGCCCAGAGACGGGAAGCCCAGGGGCTCGAGGCCTGGGTGGCGGTGTTGACATCAAGCAGAGCTGGCCAGGCCCCTCTGGGGTATGTGGACAGATGCTTGAACCTTGGCAGTTTCCAAGCACAGAGCAGCGTCAATGCACATTTATGGCCCGCAATGTGTCCTTACAGTCATGCTGTCTTCTGTCGACTCCTTCGCCCCCACCAACTTGAGTCAGGGGCGGCCTTAGGGATCTGTGGCATGTGGTGCAGACTGGACCCACTGCCTGCGGGAGGATCCTGGGATGAACAGGCGGCCACTGAGTGTAACCCCACTCTGAGCTACTCCCAGGGAAGGCCCCGTGGCTCCTGTGGCCCCCAGGATAAAGGCCACTGTCTTTAAAAGTGGGAGTCTTCGAAGTTTCCGCCTGCTCCCTGTCCAACTTGCCAGCCTCAAGTTGTCAAAGCCTCAGAGGTCCCCACACCCTGAAGTCAACATCAGCAGAACCAGATGCCTCTGCTCTGTAGGCTGTGGGAGTGGAGGCCAGCAGCCCGGCTGCAGCGCTCAGCTCCTTTGCGGCTGGTCTTGAGCCCCAGGTGCCCTCCAAGGCTCTTGGCGTAAAGTCTAAATGCCTGGCTCGACCTGAACTGGTCCCTCTCTACAAAGCAGCTCCTCTCGCTGCCTCCCCATGGCCTGGGCAAAACAGGAGAGGGGGTGACGTGTTAGGACGGAGGCTATGACCAGGAAGTAGACAAGCACAGCTACCTCTGGACAGCCTGCTGAGCTGCCCGTCAGGGTCTCCTTATGTGAAGCCAGGAGCCACTGGGAAGTAGGCTTGTCACAGTGGAAGGGAAAGTCATGGAGGTCAAGTTTGGTCACAGGCCCACAAGCCTGGCTGTGGGTGAAGGGAGACTCGGCCAAGCACAACATCACCATCAGTGGCTCATCAGACCCCTGACTGGGGCCCCATCAGCATCAGGTACTCATCAGACCCCTGGCCTGGTCCCACGGCTCTGCCAGAGCCCTGCACTGGGAAGGGCTGGAGGCTCCCCCACACTCACTGCCCACAACAGCCGAGAGGGGGAGCAACGCAAGCCCACTGACAGACGAGTGGCTAAGCCAAGCGGGGCACACACAGCACGGAGTGCTACTCAGCCACAAAAAGGAAGGCGATTCCAACACGGGCTACAGTGCGGACGAACCCTGAGGACACTATGCCAAGTGGTAGAGATCAATCACGAAAGGACAAATAGCGCAGGATTTCACTTCTGCAGGGTCCCTAGAGTCGTGAAATTCATAGGGACACATAGTAGAATGCGGGTGCCAGGGGCAGGGGGATGGGGACTAGAGAGTTAGTGTGTAATGGGGACAGAGCCTCAGCTGGGGAAGCCGAGAAAGTTCTGAAGATGGATGGGTGGTGATGGTTGCTCATTAATATGTATGTACTTAATGCAAGTAAATGGTACACTTAAAATGGATAAAGTTGTAAATTTCTGTTACGTGTGTTTTAACATAATTTTAGAAAAGGATGATAAAAATTGGCTAAACTGAAAAAAGTCAGTAAGAAAATAGGAACAATTACATTTCCAACTTAAATGTCCTGAACTATTTTAGTTTTGGAGGTGGATGCTATTGATGATTTCTCATTCTACAGGTGAGAAATCCGAGGCGTGGAGATGAAAGGTGACTCGCTCATGTTGCGTAGACAGGCAGTGGCAGTACAAGACCTTGAGTCACGTCTGACCACGATGCTACACAGCTCATCTTCTGTTCTAGAGCATTCTTATTTATGTCAACCCATTCCTAAACCCCGCAGTACACATATCAAGTCTGTTTTTCTCCCTCTCTCTTATTGGCATTTACCATCTTTCCTGAATGTGGGGGCTAATGTCTGAAGAATTTTATAAAGTATTTGTGCAGGCAGTTGAAAATTGAAAATCAGCATGTTCCAAACCACTCCTAATTCTCACATCACTAGCACACACACACACACACACACACTCTCTCTCTCTCTCTCTCTCTCACACCCTCCATATTGCTCGCTCTTATTTCACTTAATAGCGTAACGGGAAACGATATTCTATTAAGAAAGTCTACTGGAAAGCATTTTCAAGTCTAGGAATTGTGACAGATATTTGAGAAGTCTTCTGTGTAGTTTTTTTGTTTTTCTGAGATGGAGTTTCACTCTTGTCACCCAGGCTGGAGTGCATTGGTGCAATATCAGCTCACTGCAACCTCCGCCTCCTGGGTTTGACCAATTCTCCTGCCTCAGCCTCCCAAGTAGCTGGGACTACAGGTGCACACCACTGTGTCCAGCTAACTTTTGTATTTTTAATGGAAACAGGGTTTCATCATGTTGGCCAGGCTGATCTTGAACTCCTGATCTCAGGTGATCCATTGGCCTCAGCCTCCCAAAGTGCTGGGATAATAGGCATGAGCCACCACGCCCAGCTGAGCCTGCTGCTTTTTGTCTTTGATTTTTTCACATGAGAAAACACTGAAATGGGCTTTCTGGGTTTGCCAGTACAAGTCTCAGATTGAGACCAAAAAAAAGTAAAATTATTCTGCACAACTAACGTAAGAACTTATCTTTTTTAGGTGAGAGAGACAGAGAGAGGGAGCTGCTTTTAGGCACTGGCAGTCTTCCAGCATCTGGGGGGCTCCTGGACCAGGGTCTCAGGAAGGGCAGAGACCTGGGGTTGGCCAGATGTTTGGGGGTGTTTCCATCTCAGAGACATTTGGCGACTTGGGAGGACACTGGGAGCCTGGGCAATGTTTTTGATGGAGTTGGTGGAGGGTGTGTGCTGGTAAATGTCTCCCTTTGCTTGGGACCCCAGAGGCCTTGGGATCCCAGCAGCAGAGGTGAACTGGAGAGAAAAAGAGTGCAGGGCAGGTGCGACTGGGGGAAAGCACCCAGATGCCGGAGTTGATCCATTGAGGTTCAGCGGACTGAGTGCACTATCATGAAACAAACTCTTGTCAGGCCAGACGAGGAGAATCAAGTCCGATGATATCTTGCTTGTGAGACGCATCTAGAGCAGAAGGATGGAGCAGGGAGCAAGGGGGAAGTTTGGGGGAAGTTTGGAGGAAGGGGTACCCCACAGGCCCTGGATGAGGGAGGCAGGAGCTGGGGCTGCCCGGGGAGCAGCCCGCGGGCCCTGGTGCCCTTCCAGCTCTCCTTGCCAGGTCCTGGTCATCCGCAGTGTCCTTGTCATTCCCTCAGCAGGTGCGTTTTCAGTCTTCTTCTGTGCTAGGTGCCATGGTGCTAGGTGCCTGGTGCCAGGTGCCACAAATTCAGAGTGGACAAATGGAAAAAGGCCACGATCTTCCTACTTGTAAGGGAGACAGACAAACTGCACATAAAGAAATGCTCACGCTCCTTTTGGGTAGAGATAAGAGCCAGGTGGATATAAACAGCCTTGCCTCCCGCCCCACCAGACAGGGCACTTCCAAATTAGCACCCTCTCCGCCACCCTCTCCTAATTTCCTCCCCTCCCACCCCCATTCAAGAATAGCCACTGTGCCTTGGGCTGCAGCTGCTGTCCCCACTCTGTCCGCATACTGGGAGCCCCTCAAGGATGGACAGGATCTTGGGGCTCTGAATTTCCAGTGCCCGGCGACCCTGGCAGGACATAGGGCTTTAGTTTCCTGAAGCCAGGAGCTGGACCAGCTGCTTTCAGGCCTTTCTTGCTCCTGCAGCGCCCCCTGGTGTGGATGGAGCGGTCCCTGCAGCCACCACAGACCCCATACCCCACAGCCAGAGGGTCCTTGGATCCTCCATCCTCCTTGATAACAAAGTTCCCTCCACCCCACCACAGGAACCCTCATTCCCTTTGGATGATGAACAGTATAGAGGAGAAGCTCTCATTCTCCACTAGTGGGTCAAACAATTTCAGTCACTTTGGAAAACGGTTTTTTTTTTTTAATTAAATTAACTTTTTTTTTTAGACAGGGTCTTGCTCGGTTACCCAGGTTGGAGGGCAGTGGAAGGATCACAGCTCACTGCAGCCTTCAACTTCTGAGCTCAAGTGATCCTCCCACTTCAGCCTCCCAAGTAACTAGGACTACAAGGCCCGAGCCACCACGCCTGGCTAATTTTTGTATTTTCAGTAGAGCCAGGGTCTCACTATGTTGCTCAGGCTGGTCTTGAACTTCTGGCCTCCAGTGATCGTCTGGCCTAGGCCTCCCAAAGCCCTGGGATTACAGGCATGAGCCACTGTGCCTGACGTAGACAGTGTTTTTTAACCTCTCAGCACATACAAGGAGTCTTCTTAGAAAGATTGTTCTGCAAGTTCTGTATCAACATGCCCAGGGCACAAATAAGAACGAAGCCCTGTTGGAGGCCCCAGGAATGCTTGTGTGGCATTTGGCTGAACCTTGGGTTGGACTCAATTGGATTGGGCATCTGACTTTCTCACCCACTGGCCTGCCCAGCTCTTGGCAAAGAACCACGTCTTGTTTTTCTTTGTGTCCTCATCTTCCCATGGTGCTTGATTTCTGAGCAAGCCCTTAGTCTGAATGAACTCTCGTGTTTGCCTTTCTGTCTTGCACCCCTTTTGGGGTGCTGAGATTTTGCCTAGTCATTCATTCACTTATTCATTCTGACAGTCGCTTATTCCACGGATATGTGAGAGTACCAGGGATGTGCTACTTGCTTGCTGAGTATACAGCCAGGTGGACAGAGCTAACATCTACTTGTTACTCCTGGAGGTGGGTAAGGTAGACAGTAATCAGATAATGACACAGATACATATCACAAACTGTAGCAAGTGCTATGAGGGGGACACTTCCTATGTCCCCTTCCTATGTCCTCATATGAAGGGAAAGATGCATGGAGCATCTGTCAGGGTCGAGGAAAGGCTGCAGGGGAGTGAGTAAGGCGGCAGGAGCCAGGTCAGGTCAGAGAACAGAGACTGGGCTTTGTTCCAAGGTGAGGAGAAACTAATGAGAGCTTTAGGCAGAGCCCCATATGTCTGATTTATGTTGTTTATAGACTCCTTTGGCTGCTGCGTTCCATGCCGGGAGTGGCTTGGAGTGGGGAAGAGGAAGCGGGAGTCTACTTAGGCTGTTGAGTGGCCCCGGAGAGATGCTGGTGGCTTGGCTGAGTTGGGTAGCAGTGGGGATGGACAGAGCACTGGGAATACATCGTGGGAGTGACGAGGTAGATATGAGCTCTTATTAACCACAGATTATTGCAAGCCTGAGCCCTTAGAAGATACTCCTGCAAAAGTCCATGAGAAGTTTCTGGTACAGAAAGTGGGGTGACAAGGCAAATATGATCCGAGTTGGGCCCCACTTGCTTGTGACTCTTTGGTCTCATTTTCAGGGTGGGCTGGTGACCTGCATTCCCTGTCCACATCCTGGGCCCATCTTTATCCTTATATTCACTTTCAACAGCAAGAAAAATTCCTTAGGAACTCACTCTTCGTCTTCTCATGAGGCCTCTGACAACTCTTTAGCCAAGTTAGTCTAACACTGTAAATTCCAGGCTATTATTTGGCTTTCTCCTCTCAGTATCTCTCAGGTTTCAAGAAATATCAGTTTTTGTGAATAAAGTTTTATTGGCACACAGCCATGCCCATTTGCATATTATCTATGGCTGCTTTTGTACTCCAAGGGCAGAGTGAGTAGTTGTGAGTACATATGGCCTGCAATTCTAAAACAATGGCTGCCTGGCCCTTTTGGGACTTTGCTGGCCCCTGCCTGAGATCAGTTAGCAGGTTCACACTGGGCTGCCTGACTCGAGTGTCAAGACTCCTCCCATTCCTCAAAGATGTGGCTTCAGGGAAAAGCCACACGTGCTCCACTAGCTCATTCATAGCCAATTATATTTGGTGCATAAGCCAACTCCTGCACACCAAGCCCTTGGACCGAGGGGATGTCCTATGGACTCCTGAGACTCCTGGTGGTTCTTGTGCTCGTGCACGTGGCAGCTAAGAACAAATTAACTGACGCCAGTGTGATGGTGGGGCACCTCCCTCAAGCTTTATTAGACCCTATCCCCAACTCTGTTTATACTTCCAGAAAGTGGGGGAGTGCCAGACCCCAGTAGCAGAGATGGTCTGCCGGGGTCATCCAGAATGACATCTGGGCCTTCTCCCTCAGCTCCAGGGGCAGGAGCCCTCCTCCCAACTTGCTACAGACTTAAGAAGAGGTAGAGGAACAGCCAGGCTCCGTGGCTCAAGCCTGTAATCCCAGCACTTTGGGAGGCCGAGGCGGGTGGATCACCTGAGGTCAGAAGTTTGAGACCAGCACGACCAACACAGAGAAACTCTGCTTCTACTAAAAACACAAAAATTAGCCGGGTGTGGTGGTGCCTGCCTGTAATCTCAGCTACTCAGGAGGCTGAGGCAGGAGAAGTGCTTGAACCCAGGAGGCGGAGGTTTTGGTGAGCTGAGATTGTGCCATTGCACTCCAGCCTGGGCAACAAGAGCGAACTCTGTCTCAAATTAAAAAAAAAAAAAAAAAAAAAAAAAAAGAGGTAGAAGGACCTGTTTTCCAAGACGCAGAGGGCCCTCTTGATTCTCCGGCTGGTCACAGTTAAGATGAAGAGGAGGGGACCAGGTGGTCTAAACGTGGCAGTGCCAAGGGGGGGTTGTGCCCGACCCCCATCCCCATTCTTAAGGCAGATACACCTTCATCTAGTATGTCTTGCACTGTGCAAACCAGCTTCAATTCCCCAAAGAAGGCACTGCACAAATCTCTATTTGAGAAGCTCAGGAATAACACCAATTAACTACGAGAGTTTCAGAACGCAGGGTCCATTAAGATAAGCTGCATATACAATCATGTTATCATCTGAACCAGGACTTTGAGATGGATTGCTAGAATATTTTATGTGATTAGCATCAAAAACTTAAGCTGAATACCATTTTCTTACTGGCTATTATACTTTTAATTTTCTCAACCCAATTTACTTTTATGAAGGTAAATTAAATATCTAAGCATTAAAAACCCCTAGCTAATAAAGTTTTACTTTATAGCACACTTGTTAACTAACACTCTCTGGAATTTAAGGTTTCTATTATGCAGATATTAACTCTTAGTTTTAAAGTTATTCTAATTTTTCATAATTTGTCCTAATTATTATTTTTTTTAAGATGGAGTTTCATGCTTGTTGCCCAGGCTGGAGTGCAGTAGCACAATCTCGGCTCATGCCACCTCCACCTCCCAAGTTCAAGCGATTCTCCTGGCTCAGCCTTCCGAGTAGCTGGGGTTACAAGTGCTCACCACCATGCCCAGCTAATTTTTTATATTTTTAGTAGAGACTGGGTTTCATCATGTTGGCCAGGCTGGTCAGGTGATCTGCCCACCTCAGCCTCCCAAAGTGCTGTGATTACAGGTGTGAGCCACCATGCCCGGCTCCTAATTACTGCTTTTTAATACCAACTTTAAGTGAAAAATCTTTTAGCAATGTATTTGTTATGTAAGGATGCTATTTTCATATTCAGTGGCTATGTCATCAAAATATATGAATTACTTGTAGGATTACCGGCAGTTGCTGAATATTAAATGTAGGTTACTTGTACTTTCAGCGTCTACATTCAGGAGTTCCTTAATTTGTAGTCAATGAACTACCTGAATAAAAAATGTTAAGTATGTGACAATGACGGTCTATGAAAGCTAGGTGCAAGACTACATGATCAGATTCCTCACAATACACAGCTAAATGAAAATACAGCTACTCTATGAACCTCAAAGTTCTGTTATGACACTGAAAATGACACAGAAGCAACTTAAGCTGTATGCTTGTTTAGGGTCTACTATTTAGTTGGGCCACCTTATAAAACATATTTGAATCTCCATTAAAGCCTATTGTATCTGCAAGAAAATCCTAATACCATTCACTCACACAAATCATTTAACTATCCATTTCCAGGGGAAAGAAATATACTATGCTCTGAAACAGAAGCTACAGTTTTTCACATTAGCTCTGTAAAAGAGGTATACTCAAGCCCCTTTTCTTTATCCCACTACGAAAAGCATATGAGCAATATGTCTATTTCAAACAAACACAAAGAAATGTGTAAAGTTCTTTTCAGAAGGAAACCATTTCCAATTAAACTTAAAATTTCGATTAATACTTAAATTATAAACCAAAGTCTGGCAATCCAAGAATAGATATGTTTGCTATGGACAAACCAAGACTGTGAGGTCACAGGTTCAAATACAACTTCGGAATTAGTCACAAAAAATCAATACATTTTCTCAGAAACTGTACCATTTCCTTTGGTTTACAATTCGTGCAATGGGAGGTTTAATACAGTATTAAATAACACATCATTTATCCTAAAAGTAGGTTATAGAAAACTGGATGACTATTAGGACTGAATAACAACAAGGCTTTAATGGCTCCATTTTCTTATGATTATATAAACATATAAATCTTGAAAAGGTAATGCCGTTTAGTAAAATCCATAAAAATAAGTTTTGCCACAGTGCACAGAAAAGTTCAGATTCCCCACGCCGTCGCCAAGCCGCTCTGATTAGACTTGGAAGACCCAGGCCGGGGGCGGTGCCGGCCCTGTAGTTTCAGCTACTAGGGAGGCTAAGGCGGGAGGATCACTTGAGCTCAGGAGTTCCCGGCCAGTCTGGGTAAGACAGCAAGACCCCGTCTCTCTCTCTTTTTTTAATTGGAAGACATAAAACTTCTACACATTCTACATGGAATCATGAATATACTAAAGAGAGTCTCCACAAAGTAAATTTTAAAACTCCACACTCCCGCATCACGTATGTCCACGGGCAGGATTTGCAATTCACTTCACACTGGAGGTAAGCTCCCAGCTGGGGCCCTGTGGCCGCAGTGGTCAGGCGTCAGAGCTGCGGCATTTCACTGCAAGGGAAGTAGTCTTCAGTCCGAAACAGGACGGGGGCTTCGTAGCCGGCTTGCTGCGGCCTGGAGGGAGACGACTTGCTGAAGAGCGAGGGCACGTTCATCGTGTGCAGGAGCTTCTTGAACGCCCTGGGGAAGGCGCCCAGCTCGGCCTCGGCCTTGGTGACCTGCTCCTCCATCCTGGCCACGCGGCCGCCCACCATCCTCACGAAGGCCTCCAGCCGGTCGATCCTGCTGTAGATGCGCCGCATCTCGGCGGCCTTCGAGTGGATGCGCGGCACTCCCTCGCTGACGACGTGCGACGAGTCGCCGCGAAGCATGTCCAGCATGCCCACGAACTCGTCCACTCTAGTGAGCAGGTCCTCCAGGCTCGCGTCCAGGGCCTCGACCTCGGCCCGCGCGCCGGCCCCGGGCAGCAGGCAGGCGGCATAGCCCGCGGCGGCGCGGCGCAGCAGCGGCAGGTCGCTGCCCGGCGCCCCGTCCTCCGCGTCCTCGTCCTCCCACGGCCCCGAGGCGCTGCTGTGGCTCTGGGACACTGTGCCGCTGTCCCCGCTCCAGGCGGCGCACTGTGGCTCGGCCTCTTCCGCCGGTCCCTCGAGCGACGCTCCGCGGTCTGAGGAGCGACCCTCCATAGCTCGTGACCGCCCGGCTTCTCAGCGCCCGCTTCCGACCTCTGCGCGCTCACGCACACGCACGCACGCACGCGCGCTCACGCCTTTGCTTCCGGCCGCTTGAGATCGCGTCTGTGCACGCGCATCCACCTTTGTTTCCGGCCTCCGAGCGCGCTCACGCTCACGCAAGCGCGCTGCGGTTTTCGCACGCCCGAACTCACATTAAACCTTTTGTTTTTTAAGCGAAGGTATAGCAGGAATACAATACAGTGCATATATTTTAACTGTGTACATTGATGACTTTGTACACATCCATACAACCATGCATATTCTATCCAGACCAACAGGTAAAACATGTCCAGCACCCATGAAAGTATCCCTTCTGTCCTTCATTTCTTTTTGGTGTTTGTACTAAAATAAAGAGGTAAGCAAAACGAAACACAAAAGGGATGGACCGTGACGACTTTAGATGATTTTTAAAGTCCTCAGCTTCATCTGATTGCAAATGGTGTAAAATTAAGAAATAGTTTCCAAGCAAGTATCAAATCCAGGGTACTGCCAGAAAAAAACAAAGATGAAGCTGAGATGTGACGGTAAAATCCTTTAAAATCTCAGAAAAAGCAAAGGTGGTGCCTCAGAATACCATTCAATCAGACTAACAGCTCCTTAAAGAGATTAATGGTGTGCCTCAGAGTCCATCAAGGAAACCACAGGGCCTCCAGAAGGCTTGGTCAGTATTATCAGCAGAAGCCCAAGATAGAGATGGACTTACCTCAAAGGGATTTGTAGGCCACACTTTTGCCTAACGGAGTGAACCCTGATTTTTTTTTTTTTTTTTTTTGAAACAGTCTCACTCTCATCCAGGCTGGAGTGTGGTCATGCAATCTTGGCTCACTGCAACCTCCACCTCCCAGGTGCAAGTGATTCCCCTGTCTCAGCCTCCTGAGTAGCTGGGACTACAGGCACATGGCACCACACCCAGCTAATTTTTTATTTTTAGTAGAGATGGGGTTTCACCATGCTGGCCAGGCTGGTCTCAAACTCCTGACCTCAGGTGATCCAAAGTTTTTTAAAGATAATTATACCGACACAAACATTGTGGATTGGGCTGAAAGGAACAGGCCTTTGGATCCCCCCTCCCCAAACTTTTACAAGCAAGAATCAGGCTGAGAAAAGGACTCATTGGCAAACACCTGCTACATTTCATGAAAAAGGAAGTATGACTCAGAGCATGAAGCCAAGAGTCCAGATGACGGAACTGGGAATCATGGAGGGTTATTCCTAGACCTTGAGACTGGATGGCAGAGTTACTAAGGACTGGTGACTTATATGTACTTCCAATTTCCCCCCGTTTTGAAGAGGAGTGGTAGTGGTTACCTAATGGTAGCAGAACTGGTCTGTAGTGGTTATCCTGTGCCTGCCCCACAATTGTATATTGAAGGCATGGGGGCAGGTAACTTGTCTCTTTAGCCTCAAAGGTCTACAGATCAAGAATTGTACTCTAGGAGCTTGTTATATGTAAATTTTCAGTGCTGCAAAAGAAGTAGCACATTGAATATAAATTTCCTCAGCAAGGCAATTTACTTCTATAGAAGGGTACAGCTCAGAGATGGAACAATGGTGAGCACACACCTGGACAAGGGAAGGGAAGGGGTTCTTATTCCTGTTGGAGGTAGCCCCTACAGCTGTGTTGTTCCCCTATTGGCTAAGGTTAGACCGCACGGTCTAGGCTAATTCCAGCTGGCTATTTTAAAGAGAGCCAGGGTACTAGCTGGAGTGGTGGATTGGATAGTTTGGCTGGAAGGACAGTTACGGGACAGGTGAGAGCAGGTAACCAGGGGTCAAAGCAGCTGACTGGAGCAGGTGACTGGGATGAGTCAGGACAGAGCAGGGGACTGGGGGAAACAGATGTGAACTACTGATTAGAACTGGTAGAAAAGGTTCTTTACTGAAACTACAAGGAAGTTGAACTTTAAAATGGAGAATTAAAGAATAAGAGAGCTGAACATACTGACATACTGATTCTTTGAAGAGAAACTTGGAGTTCACTCATCTAACAAGCTGAATTTATGCAACTATGCTCAGAAAGCCTCATTTACATCTGACCTAATTTACAAGAACAAAATTCTCGACTTAAAGCTGATGTGACAGTAGGATAGTAATACCTAAAGCTACATGAGATTTTTTAAAATGTAACTTTTGGGGATCTTTGATGGAGGGGAGTGTGGTTAGTATGTTAAAATGGCATGAATAATTGTAGTCAGAAAGCAAACTGTGATTGCTAGCCAGCCTTCAAGATGACTCAGTGATTTCTTCCTCCTGGTGTTCTCACTCTTGTGTGTTCCCTCCTGTTGAGTATGTACTGGACTTAGTGACTTGACTAGCTCATAATAAACTGAAAAAGACAGAAGTGATGATGTATGATTTGGAAATTAGTTTATAAAAGGTAGTGTGGCATCTCTTTCCCTCCAACCTGTGAAAGGAAAATAAATCTTGGGGCCCTACAATCACTAAGCTAAAAGAGAAGTCAAGCTGGGAACTGCTTAGGGCAAACCTACCTCACATTCTATTCACATTCACTCCTCTGCTCACTGAGATAAATGTATATCTGATTGCCTCCTTTGGAGAGGCTAGTCAGAAAAATCCCAGCATGTTGGGAGGCCTAGGTGGGTGGATCATTTGAGGTCAAGAGTTCAAGATCAGCGTAGCCAATGTCTTTACTAAAAATACAAAAATTAGCTGAGCATGGTGGTAAACACCTGTAATGCCAGCTACTTGGGAGGCTGAGGCAGGAGAATTGCTTGAACCTGGGAGACGGAGGTAGCAGTGAGCTGAGATCATGCCACTGCACTCCAGCCTGGGCGAAAAAAAAAAAAGAAACTCAAAAGAATGCAACCGTTTGTCTCTTATCTACCCAAGACCTGGCAGCCCCCTCCCCACTTTGAGTTGTGCTGCCTTTGCTTCAAGTTGTCCCACCTTTCTGGACAAATCCAATGTTCATCTACATATGTTGATTGATGTCGCATGTCTTCCTAAAATGTATAAAACCAAGCTGTGCCCCAACCACCTTGGGCACATGTCATCAGGACCTCCTGAAGCTGTGTCACGGTTGCTCATCCTTGGGAAAATAAACTTTCTAAATTGACTAAGACATTTCTCAGATATTTGGGGTTCACAAACCACTTGCTCTGGCGAAAACTAGCTGCCTTGTGAGCAGCTCTACGGAGAAGCCCACATAGCAAGGAGCTGAGACCAACAGCTAGGGAAAAACAGTCTCTTTCCAACAACCGCATGAGTAAGCCATCTTGGAAGTGGATGCTACAGCCTCATTCCAACTCACATATGACTGCAGCCCCAGCTGATATTTTAACTGCAACCTCATATAAGATACTAAACTGAAACTACATAAGATAATGCTATGGTCTGAATGTTTGTGTACCCAGATCCAAATTCATATGTTTAAATTCTACCCCACAGGGTGATTGATATGGTTTGGATGTCCCGCCCAAAGCTCATGTTGAAATGTAATCCCCAGTGTTGGAGCTGGGGCCTGGTGGGAGGTGACTGGATCATGGGGACAGATTTCTCATGGTTTAGCACCATCCCCTTTGTGTTGTTCCTGTGATGAGTGAGTTCTTGTGAGATCTAGTCATTTAAAGTGTGTGGCACCTTCTCCCACCTCTTGTTCCTGCTCTGGCCATGTGACATGCCTGCTCTCCCTTTGCCTTCTGCCATGATTGTAAGTTTCCTGAGGCCTTCCCATAAGCCAAGAAGATGCAGCACCATGCTTCCTGTACAGCCTGCAGAACCCTTAGCCAATTAAGCCCTTTTTCTTCATAAATTACCCAGTCTCAGATATTTCTTTATAGCAATGTGAGAATAGCCTAACACAGTGATGACATCAAGAGATGGGGCCTTTGGGAAACCATTTGGTCATGGGGTCAGAGCCCTCATGAATGTCACTAGTATCCTTAAAAAGGATATAAGGCCAGCTGCAATGGCTTATGCCTGTAATCCCAACGCTGGGAGGCAGAGGCAGGAGAACTGTTTGAGGCCAGGAGTTTGAGACCAGCCTGGGCAACACTGTAAGAACCCCATCTCTACAAAAAAAAAAAAAAATTTAAGCTGGGTATGGTGGCACATGCTCATAGTCCCAGCTACTCAGGAGGTGGAGGCTGGAGAATCACTTGAGCTCAGGAGTTTGAGGCAGTGAGCTATGCTCATTCCACTGCACTTTAGCCTGAACAAAAGAGCAAGGCTTTGTCTACAAACACACAAAAGATGTATAAGAGGGCCAGGCAACGTGACTCACACCTGTAATCTCAGCACTTTGAGAGGCCAACGTGGGTGGATCACCTGAGGTCAGGAGTTCGAGACCAGCTTGGCCAACATGGTGAAACCCTGTCTCTACTAATAATACAAAAATTAGCTGGGCATGGTGGTGGGTGCCTGTAATCCCAGCTACTCAGGAGGCTGAGGTAGGAGAATCACTTGAATCTGGGAGGCAGAGGTTTCAGTGAGCAGAGATTGCACCATTGCACTCCAGCCTGGGTGACAAGAATGAAACTCCGACTCCAAAAGAAAAAAAAAGGATGTATAAGAGAGACCCCTTGCTCCTTCCATCATGTGAGGACACAGCAAGAAGGAACAATTTATTAACTCAAATACTAGCCCTCACCAGACAGAATCTACCCGTGCTTTGATCTTGGACTTCCCATCCCCCAGAACTATGAGAAATAAATTTATCAGCTGCTCACCTTATGGTATTTTGTTATAGCAGCCCAAATGCACTAAGACAGATGATAAATGTTGTTTTAAGCTGCTAAATTTTGGGGTAACTTGTTATGCAGTAATAAACCATTGAAGGAATAATGCTACCACTTATTCATTTTATTTATTTCTCCTGCTGATGAACATTTGGGTGGTTTTAACTTTGGGGTTATTATAATAAAGCTGCTGTGAATATTCTTGCATATGTATTTTTATAAGCAATTGCACTCAAACTCTCTTGAGTGTATACCAAGGTGTCAATTTGCTAGAACACAGGGTTGGTGTATGTCTAATCTTGGTAGATACTGCCAAATTGTTTTCTAAAATTGTTGTAACAACTTGCATTCCCATTATTATGGGCTGAATATATGTGTCCCCCAATATTTTGATATTGAAGCCCTAAACCCCAGTGTGGCTGTACTTAGAGTAAAGTAGTAAAGTTAAATAAGGTCATAAGGGCTGGGGCATGAGCCTATAGCTTCATGTTCTTATAAGAAAACACACAAGAGAGCATTCCTTTCTGGACCTCCCAACACTGCATGCACAAAGAAGAGATCATGTAAGGACTGCAGCAAGAAGGTGACCATCTGCAGTTCAGGAAGACAGCCCTCACCTCCAGAAACCAAGTTTGTTGGCATCTTAATTATGGACTTCTGGCCTCCGGAACTGTGAGAAGATAAATGTCTGTGTTTAAGCCACCCAGTCTAATGGTATTTAGTTACGGTGTCCAGAGTAGACTGACATCCATCAAGGATGTGTGAGAGTTCCAGCTGTTCCACATCCTCCCCAACACTTGGTATTGTCAGTATGTTAAAATTTAGTCATTCTAGTGGATGGACAGTGCTTCCTCATTGTGGTTTTAATTTGCATTTCCCTGCTGAATTGTGACGTTGAGCACATTTTCACATACTTATTGGCCATTTGGATATTCTCTTTTGTTAAGTGCCAGCTTAAGTCTTTTGTCTGTTTTAAAATGTTTTTTTCTTGTTGATCTCTAGGAGTTCTCGATATATTCTGCATGAGTCCTTTGCCAGATACAGCTATTGAAAATATCCTTTTTTCAGTGTCTTGCTCTTTCTCTCTTAATGTTCTTTTGATGAACATCTGCTAGAACATTGGTGTTTGCAAAACTGTTTCACACACATCATTTTCCAAATGCCTCTTCCCACTGACAGATATTCAGGCTGGGGCAATTGGTCTTTATGAGTCTGGAAAACTGAAGCTCTGATGTATGGCACTTGTGCAAGAAGGATCCCCCCTCTACACACACCCATATTACTACTAGTGTGGCACTGGCTGACTAAGCCTCGAAATAGACTTCCTCTATTCCAAAAGGCATTAGGTTGGTGATCAAAATATATTGATGATCAAAGCCACATTTACTAGGCCCCTGCTGACTTTCAGGTCCTGTGTGTGGTAGGTACATAAAGGTGACCAAGACCAGAACCCATCCTCAAACAGCCTCCAGCCTGGCAGAGGCACTTATGTACTAGAGAAGAATTCCTCTCTCTAAAGCATCCCCTAAGGCTCTGCTTGACGCCAGGCTGATAGGAAGGGCGGAGGACAGAACTGAAACAGAAGTGGCCCTTTACCTTGAGAAGCTTACAGACTGTTGAAGAGAACCCAAAAACCACAGACCAGAACCACCCAAGGCAGAGAGAGAAATTCCACACCCCCCCCCGCCGAGAGAAAAAAAGCATGAGCCAGGGGTGAGGAGAACAAAGGGACGTGCTCCGTTCTGCAACAGTGAGCAGAGACTGTGGACACACATTGCTTTGGGCTCAAATCATGACTTCCGGCTTGGTTTTTACCTCTCTTATAGGTTCGTTGTGAGGGCTAAGTGAATTTCAATGAATTATTCCAAGCTTGTACATGTTTAGATAGCAAGCGCTGTGAACGCCAGCCAGTCTTACTCAAATATAGGGATCGGGGGGGTCACTTTTACTTAAAATAATAATAAAAGTGAAAGCCCTCTGAAGGGAAGCTTCCGAGGAAGACACGAACAAACCTGCCGCCATCGATCTAAACTTTAGAGGCGAGCGAAGCGGAGGGCAGGGAAGCAGGTGGTGAAGGGGGCGCGTCTGGCCGGAGGCGTGACCGTAAAGGGGCCCGGCCCTGTCGTGAAAGGGCCGCAAACAGGCGGAGGGCGAGTTCACGGCTGCTTCTCCATTTTGTTGGCCGCTGCACTGTGTCTATCCACGGCGATTCTTCCCACAGAGTTCTGAAGCGAAAGGCTTACAATTAAAAGGAATAAAAAATTTAAAGATAATTTGGGAGTACTATGGACAAAGCGTGTGGGTGGCTTAGACTCCAGCAGTAACTCCTGATCTGCAGTCTCCGGGCGGGTCCGGTAAGGAGAACGTCACTACAGCGGTCTTAAAGAAGCGGCAGGAGGAGATGCGGCCCCTGGACATCGACCAGGTGGAAGCGCCAGAGGAGGTGGAGGTGCTGGAGCCCGAGGAGGATTTCGAGCAGTTCCTGCTCCCTGTCATCAACGAGATGCGCGAGGACATCGCGTCTCTGATACGCGAGCACGGGCAGGCGTACCTGCGGACCAGGAGCAAGCTGTGGGAGATGGACAATATGCTCATCCAGATCAAAACGCAGGTGGAGGCCTCGGAGGAGAGCGCCCTCAACCACGTGCAGCACCCGAGTGGCGAAGCCGACGAGAGAGTGTCGGAGTTGTGCGAGAAGGCGGAGGAGAAGGCCAAGGAGATCGCGAAGATGGCAGAGATGCTGGTCGAGCTCGTCTGGCGAATAGAGAGAAGTGAGTCTTCTTGAAGGAGGAGATCGGCGGTAAGGTCTGAAACTAGCGGGAGCTTGGATGGAACTCAGTAGTCGCCCTAAGCGTGGTGAAACCGCGCCCTGTCAAAAGATATTCTAGGCTTGCACCCCGCCCCCCCATTTTATTGCATCAAAAATTGAGCATTGGGAACGAAGTTGGGGTCAAGAGGAAAGAATGCGTGCTGGTTTTGTTAGGTGTTAGTATACCGTTTTTTAATGGCCTCTCCCTCCCACACTGATAGAGAAAAATAAAAGTAACTTCGGGTTTGTTTTGTGAAACGTGAAAGTCAATTCTGATAGGGCGGTCGCCAGAAATAGACCTGTCTAGGCACTAAGGGAGTTTGAGGAAAGCTAAAGGAAACCTAGTCCGTAGAGCAAAATGGAACACAGGGTGAGAATGCAGGGAAAGAGTAAAGCCAGAGGACATTACCTGAAATTTCCAGATTGTTCTGTGAGGTAGGTATGTCAGAAGACCCTGTCTCAAAGAAGCGGCATTCTTCTGGGTAGTTAACATTTATTTTTAACATCGGGATATGGCACTTTTCATGGTAAATTTATCCCAATTGTGCTTTAGGTTCACAGCTGAGGACTGTAGTCAACTGGTAAGGATGAACTGACACATTGAGGAAACTGAAACAGCTTGTCATCTTCTCTGTTTTGTTTTTGTATGTTTTTTACCCCCATGTAACAGTCTCCCTTATGGTCAGTGATTGATAACCTCGATGTGGGTTTATATCCTCAAATGTGTTTGGTTCTGGAAGGATAACTTTTGTGGGAGAAATACTCTTGTAAGAGAAATGGGGCTTAATCAAAAGTTGTTTTCATGGTCACGTTTATTCTTGTTACTTTGCTGTGTTTTTGAAATGTTGGGCATGGCTTTGAATTTTGCTGTTACCTTCGTGACCTGATTGTTTATGGAACACGTCAAAACTTGGGATGAGAATCTTCCAACTTTAGAGGTACAGTGGAAGGCACCGCACTACTTGGTTGAGCCTCGTGAAGAATGTGTTAATGAGACTGCTTTGCATAAAGCTAGGAAGACTGAGAAGACATGGAAGTGGGTTCGTGTATATTTTGGGACTTTCGTTCCTCTGTGAGACGAAAGGGGAGAGCTATGTTTTGTGGCACATTGTCTGATGTATATTGTGTAATCTGTCAGGTGAGTTGATTTAGACAACGTAGCTGACCTTATATGACAAGGCAGCGAGTATGGACTGTTGTAATACCCTCACACATCCCAGGGGCTTCAGAGAATGGCACTGAAGAGACAGTCTGGAAAGAGCCTTGAGAGACTGGAGGAAGGAGAAGTCGTTATCAGGGCCTGGAAAGTCTCTCCCAGTTCATCAGGGTAGTAGACCTGTCAGATTGGAGGTCAAAGTCAAACATATAATAAGTGTTAGTTTGCCTTGAAAAAGACCTCAAAGGCCTTTTTTAAGAAATAAATTTTTCGTTCACACTACCAAAGCCCCTCCTGTGTGTGTTAACAAAAGAATCATAAATAAATTTTTTTGAAATGAATGTTCTTGATTGAGTGTCATCAAATGGAGTTGAACTGCTTGTAGTTAAAGTCTCTCTTGGTAAGCCTTTAACTGAGGGAGAATTATTTCTGGAAGTTGCTATGGAGATGAGCTGACAGAACACCTGGTTCTGAAGAGAAAACTTTTGGCCATCCTCTGGGTCCAGCCCCTACTTTTCAGCAGCAGACATGTGTTTAGTCATCCAGTGGGAATGTGACGTGCTTCATATCCTACATGTAAAGGTAAGAGGTGGATGGGGTGAAGGCGTGGGACAGAAATGGAAACAAGGAGCTGCGGATAGAGTGTGTGGTTACCTTGTGGGAGTCCTGAGGAGGGAGTCACCCCTGCATAGGGGAGTGTGCAAATTCAGAGCAGGTGACTTACCTGGGCCAGAAAAGTAGAAATGAGTGAAGGCATATGAGGCACAGGGATCAAAGTGAGCAGAAGCCTTTCGAGTTGCAGCACTGGGGAGATGGCCAGTGAGCTGGAAGTTAAGGAGTGTGGAGGGGGTTGTGGGAGACAGAGTGCAGTGGGCAGAGGTCTTCGTTAAGGACTTAATTAATCTTCATAAGCCTGTACTTCAGTGATGTTTCTTCACCCTGGAATGTTTTCTCACAGAGTGCTAATGGATGCTCAGAGCCATAGCGTAGGCATGGTGCAATTTCCAGAATTACTGAATCTAATTCATAAAATAGATACATGTTTTGGATTAATGTGTAAAATAGGCATTTTAAAAATCAAGTACCTAAGCACAGAAAAATCACAGAAGCTGTTTCTGGCTTTGTTGTGATGTCTAAGATCCTTGCTCATGTGCCTGCCCGTGTGGGTTCTTCAGTAAAACAAGTACAGCCCGGGAGCCATAATTTCTGATAATCAGGGGAATGGCCATCACATCCGTAGTTTAGAAAGATTACTCAAAGCTAGATATGGTTTGGGTGTGGGCTAGAAGATAGGGGCTGGTGCACAAGTGGAGCTGGGAAGTGAGGGCCTGAACTGGGGCAGAATGGAAGGACCAGCTAGGCTTTTCTGGAGCCAAGACTTGCTGTCTTTCTGGATCAGTCAACTAGACTAAACTGCTAACTTCACCACAAAGCCTTAGTGGCTTGCAACATGCAATAATGGTTTTTCTTATTCATGTTGATGTAGCTGAGTCGTTCCATGTTTTCTTAATTCCAGCAGCTGCTCTTCGGGATATTGTGGATCTTGATTGAGAAAGCTGTTATTTACAGTTACCTGATGGATTTAAAAACATGCTTTAGGGGTGAAAAAGCTGAGTTCTATACATACACACTCATAGACACACTCATACTATATATGTGCTATATACATACACATGTATGCATATAAACTATGCATATGTGTTTTTCCCCTCGGATTAACTGACCATAGATTATATTCATCCATAGGGTTGCATTTCATCTCTTCAGTATCCTAGGGTTTTTTTTTTTTTCTAAGCCGCCTGCAAGTTTAGACCCTAAAGAGTGTTCTGAACCATTTTTGAGCCTTGGCTCTTAGGCAGAGCATTGTAGTGACGGGCTAATTGTCTTAACCCATGCTGTGATGAAAAAATAGTTTAGAAACAGAGAGAGTTTTGTCTCTATTTCCTGTTTAACTTACACATTTCCCCTTAATTGAATGATGTATCAGTGGAATTTTAACAACTTCGAAGTCATCTAGAAAATTTGGGTTCGTTTCTGCTGGTAGCTCTGAAAGTCATTGATCTGTCATTTGTGAGTCCGTCATGCCCAAACTCCCCTTGCTCTAAAATCGGAGATTCTATGCCTTCTTCCAAAAGATGGCAAAATCTTTAAGCTTCATTTTCATCAGCTGGCTGGTGATGGCTGAGTTTTCAATAATGTTTTGTTTGACTACTTCATCCCAGAGTTTTGTTTTTTTTTCTGAAAATATTTTGAATGTCCAATATCCATATGGCTCACTATGCCACTTTTCTAGTCTCTGCTCAGACACTGCAATACCAGAGAGGTCTTCCCATGCCACTCTTTAAAATAGCACTGCCATCCCCGATTACTTTCTGTCTTCTTTTATTTTTCTTTTCACTGCTTGATGTGTGATTATTTTCTGTGTATTTATTTTTCTTTCCACTACTTCATGTATGTGTTTTCTGACGTCTCTCTGTAGAATGTCGGCCCCTTGAGAGCAGAGACTTTATTCACTGCTGAATTCCTTGCACTTAAACCAGTGCCTGGCTGACACTTGGTTGGTACCTAATACTCATTGAACAAATAAGTGCCAATTAAGTATGTGAATTAACTTAATTGTGTCTGCTACCAATGCAGATAACTCAGGTGAGTTTTCTGAGCCAGAACTTTCAGTGTCATTCTTGACACGCCCTCCTCAGCAATGCCCTCCCTCTCCATCCCTTCTAGCACTAGCATATTGGTTCTGCCTAGAATACACCTTGGATGCATCTACCTTCCTTCCTGCTCCAAGCCACTGGTGTGATAGACTACTAACTGGCCTCCCAGCTTTCAGGGTTGTTTTTTTTTTTTTTTTTGAGCTTTCAGGGGTTTTTTTTTTTGAGACGCGGTCTCCCTCTGTCACCCAGGCTGGAGAGCAGTGGTGCGATCTCGGCTCACTGCAACCTCCACCTCCCGGTTTCAAGTGATTCTATTGCCTCAGCTTCCCAAGTAGGACTACAGATGCATGACACTACACCCGACTAGTTTTTTTATTTTTAGTAGAGATGGGGTTTGAACGTGTTGGCCAAGCTGGTCTTGAACTCCAGACCTCAGGTGATCCGACTGTCTCAGCCTCCCAAAGTGCTGGGATTACAGGTGTGAGCCACAGTGCCCGGCCCCAGCTTTTACTTTTATTCTAATCTTTCTCCTTCACAAATCAGCTAGAGTGAATTAGGTTATGTCAATTCCCTGCTTGAAACTCGTAAAAAAAAAAATTGTATATTTCCACAGATGTTTTTATTTATTCATTCATATTAACTCACCTCCTGCTATATACCAGGCACTGTTCCAGGTACTGAGAGATACCGCACTGAGCAGACAGTCCAAAAGTTCTGCCCTCTGAGGTTCATGCTGGTGGTGGAGAAACACAGTAAGCAAGGTAAGTCAAGTAAGTGCTAAGGATATTCCTGTATTCAGCATACGTAGTACAATATAGTCAAGAATTTCTGCCATCTCCAGAGCTGTCTCATCCTAGTTTTCCTCAGTCACCCTAAATTTAAATGCCCTCCCTGGTCCTCTCTCAAATTTTCATCTTCAGAATGTTCCAGCTTTCCTGCCACTGACTTGTCTTCCACCTCTTTGCAAACTTCCTCTAATACTTACCTCTACCAAGGTCTGGCTGTCTTGGAACCCCAGTCCCCACAGCCTCCATGTGCAACTCCCCCAAATACTATCTGCTTTCTGGGTGGAGCCACAAAGAATGTGGATACTGAGGTACACTCAGGGCTGCAGTTTGCTAGGCAGTTGCAATTTCTTTAAACTGTGCCTGTGTCATGCTTGTATTCAGTCAGTTCTCATTATATGCAGTAGTTATATAAAGTCACCATAAACACTGAATTAGTAAATACTATAATACTTCACTACCCCTAAGGAAAACAGAGGATTAAGTTCCCACTAGCCCCTGGCTGCGTTTTTCATCAACTGATCAATACGTAACCTTAACCTGTGTTTTTGTTTAAAGACACCTTAATTAACATATATTATTGATTCATTAATTTTGAACTCAAAGCCAGCAGCACTGTAACTCATGCCTCAGTAAAGCTTGTCTAACATATTTTCTCTAAGGCACATCACAGCCGCCTTATGCTTAGGCACACTAGACAGTGCTTCAGCATGAGACTTGAGAGTCATTTTAAACAGCAAAATAACCAACAAAAAGTACCAAAATGAGAAAAATGTGGCACTGAATAGACCGTAAAAAGGACACTTGTTTACAGCATGAGAGCTGAAACAAGAAGGCAGAGTCACCTTGTTTCCCCCCAACTGGGAGTGTGGATGTCAGATGACTTAGACATTTTGCTGCCCTGCACATGTCTACAAATGACTAGGAAAGTGCCAAGAGTATTGATCTTGGGGTTACATAAGAATTTTAGAAAGTGGATAAATTTGCAAATACAAAGTTACAAATGATGAAGATTGACAGTATAATACATACAGAATGATGTAGGTGTCCTAGTTGGGGAGTGGGAAGACATGGTGTCCAGATCAGGGCTCGGAGCTCAAGGAGGGTAGAGAAGGCATCCCCATGGCGGGAAGGAGGGGCTCAGAGCCTGGTGTGGGAGTCAGAGTCCTCTGAGCAGGGCGAAGAGGGTATCCATGTGTGTATGGTCTTGGTTTTCTTTTTTTGGCAGTGGATGGTCTCCAGTGTGGACAGACCAAATTTTAGCAGCATGAGCAGGACATCCATGTGGGGATGGGTTTGGGGGAAGGGAAATCTAGCCTGGGAAATCAGAGCCCAGGTAGGGTGAGGAGGGAGTTCCCGAGGGGGTATTCTAGGGTGTGAGAGCTCAGGTGGGATGGAGAGAGTGTGCACACATGTGGAGAGCTGGTGCAGCTTGAACAAGGGGAGATGGGCATCCTTAGAAGCCAGTCCTTCATGCGACTCAGCCTGAGAGGCAAGGAGGGTGTCTGTGTAGGGGGCAGACTGGTATGGCGTTCAGAACCTAAGCAGGGAAAAGGTTTCTGCAGGAGACCAGGTACCAACAGAGAGGGAGAAATGTAAAAAGAAAACTAAAGTGGACTCTGTGGTATTGTGTTGAAAATGGAAGTCTCTGTGTGAACTTGTGGTCGCACTCACACACACACACACACACACACATACACATACACACTCTTTTTTTGAGATGGAGTCTTGCTCTTGTTGCCTAAGGTGGAGTGCAGTGGCATGATCTCGGCTCACTGCAACCTCTGCCTCCCAGGTTCAGGTGATTCTCCTGCCTCAGCCTCTTGAGTAGCTGGGACTACAGGCACGCACCACCACGCCCAGCTGATTTTTGTATTTTTGGTAGAGATGGGGTTTCACCATCTGGCCAGGATGGTCTCAATCTATTGACCTCATGATCCACCTGCCTCAGCCTCCCAAAGTGTTGGGATGACAGGCGTGAGCCACTGCGCCCGGCTACACTCTTTAGGTAT
Source organism: Cheracebus regulus (assembly GCA_963574635.1). Taxonomy (NCBI): domain Eukaryota; kingdom Metazoa; phylum Chordata; class Mammalia; order Primates; family Pitheciidae; genus Cheracebus; species Cheracebus regulus. The sequence continues at coordinate 42,382 of CAUYQU010090624.1, forward strand.
CTATAAGATATAGAACTCTAGGTATGTGTAGCTATCTAGTTATGTATATACTTACAAATATTCCCTACTTTCCATTAAGAGAGGCTGGGAGCAGTGACACTTAAATAACAGTGAGCACACCTAGCTTCCACATCTTGGCTTCTAAATAGCATTTTCCACTAAAAGAAACTAGGGTTGCTTAGAGAAATGGCCAGTTCCAGAGCTAGGGCCAGCAAAGTGCAAGATGTGTCTAGGACATCTTGGGATGACAGAAGGCAAGGATGTGTTCAGAGAATGTTGGGAACATGTCAGAGGGTAATAGAAGCCAGCTGAAATGGGCTCCCGTTGATCAGATCAGGGACGATTTGAACATCAGAACACATAATGCTAGTAACAGGTACAACTCACTGAATAATATGAGAAACCAGGAGTTCACAAATACGAATACATGAATAAATCAAATGCTTGATGAGGAACAGAATATATACATAGTTCTAAAATTCTTCTCTAAAAATATTTATTAAAAAGTGATCAAGCATGGTGGCTCAGCCTGTACTCCTAGCACTTTGGGAGGCCAAGGCAGACAGATCACTTAAGGTCAGGAGTTGGAGACCAGCCTGGCCAACATAGTGAAACCCCGTCTCTACTAAAAATACAAAAATTAGCTGGGTGTGGTGGCAGGTGCCTGTAATCTCAGCTTCTCAGGAGGCTGAGGCAGGAGAATGGCTTGAACCTGGGAGGTGGAGGTTGCAATGGGCCAAGATGATGCCATTGCACTCCAGCGTGAGTGGCAGAGTGAGACTCCATCTCAAAAAAAAAAAAAGTATTTATTATTAAAAAGGGAACAAAATAACTCTGTAGTGGAGAAGCCTTTGATTTGACCGGTGGGAGCCCATTCAAGCTGGCTGCTGTGTCTTTGACATATTCCAGTTATTCTTTGAACACACCCTGGCTTTGTGTCACAGCCAGATAGATGTTCTGGACACATCCTGTACTTTCCTTCCCAGTTCTGGTACTGGCTATTTCTTCAAGCACCATCTTAAGTGATCAAAGTAAACATGATCGCGATGGAACAAATGAAAATTTTGCGCTGTCTGATACGATGCAGTGAGTAGAACACGGCATCACTTCCAAGAGAATTCTTGCCGAAGATACGTGAGCTGGGCCTAGTCATGAGGAAACATCAGACAAATTTAAACTGAAGGAAATTCTACATGATACAAACCTGTGATCTTCAAAAGTGTCGAGGTCATAAAAGTCTGGGAAAGACTGAGGAACTGTACCTGATTAAAGAAGACCAAGGAGATTTGTCAACTAAATACAAAAAAATGATGCTTTTTCTTTTTTGCTATAAAAGTCATCTTTTTGTTTTTTAAAGGACATTTTTAGAACAACTGGCAAACACGAGGGCTTAAGATTTGAGGGTAGTGATGTATTGGTGTTAATTTTCTAACTTCGATGATGGTATTGTGATTATATGGGGAATATTCTTGTGTGTAGGAAGTACACACTAATGCGTTCAGGGGTGGTGCATCAGCTTATTCTCTCTCTCTCATTTTTTTTTTTTTTTTTTTTTTTTGAGAGGGAGTTTGCTCTTGTTCCCCAGGCTGGAGTGCAGTGACATCATCTCGGCTCACTGCAACCACTGCCTCCCCAGTTCAAGCGAGTCTCCTGCCTCAGCCTCCCTAGTAGCTGGGATTACAGGCCCCCGCCACCACACCCAGCTAATTTTTTGTATTTTTAGTAGAGACGGTGTTTCACTATGTTGGCCAGGCTAGTCTTGAACTCCTGACTTCAGGCTATCTGCCTGCCTCAGCCTCCCAAAGTGCTGGAAGTACAGGCATGAGCCACCACACCCCGCTGCTTATTCTTAAATCATTCAGAAAAATAGTTTCTTCTACTATACTTCTAACTTTTCCATAAGTTTGTTATTTCTCTAAGTTTCCAATTGTAATTCAGAATTGGCCAGGCGTGGTGGCTCACGCCTGTAATCCCAGCACTTTAGGAGGCTGAGGCGGGCGGATCACCTGAGTTCAGGAATTTGAGACCACCCTGGGCAACATGGTGAAACCCCGTCTCTACTAAAATTCAAAAAATTAGTGGGGTGTGGTGGCAACCGCCTGTAGTCCCAGCTACTCGGGAGGCTGAGGCAGGAGAATTGCTTGAACCTGGGAGGCGGAGGTTGCTGTGAACTGAGATTAAGCCACTGCACTCCAGCTAAGGCTACAGAGTGAGACTCCGTCTGAAAAAAAAAAAAAAAGAATTGTGCTTGTCGAGCAGTTAGGCAGGCCATGGCAATCCCGGCACCCATGGAGGGGTGGAAATACGCTGGCTTCCGTAACCGAGTTTAGCCCTAGGAGCAATTCTGCAAAGCAGCCGCAGGTGGCGCTGGCGAGAGCCCAAGAGCTAGGAGAGCCTCAGGTGGCGGCCGCTGCTTCGGGAGAGCATCACAAATGAGACTGTCTGCACATTGGTTTCCAAGCGGGGCAGTGAAGAGACACTTGGCTAAATATTTTGTTTAAAAAAATTATAGGCCGTGGGCGGTGGCTCACGCCTGTAATCCCAGCACTTTGGGAGGCTGGAGAGGGTGGATCACCTGAGGTCAGGAGTTTGAGACCAGCCTGGCTAACATGGAGAAACCCGTTTCTACCAAAAAATACCAAAAAAAAAAAAAAAAAAAAAAAAGCCGGGCGTGGTGGTGCGCACCCGTAATCCCAGCTACTCAGGAGGCTGAGGCAGGAGAATGGCTTGAACCCGGGAGGCAGAGGTTGCGGTGAGCCGAGATCGCGCCATTGTACTCCAGCCTGGGCAACAAGAGTGAAACTCCATCTCAAAAAATTATACGCTGGCCGTGGTGGCTCTCGCCTGTAATCCCAACACTTTGGCAGGCCGAGGTGGGCAGACTACCTGAGGTCAGGAGTTTGAGACCAGCCTGGCCAATATGGTGAAACCCCGTCTCTACTAAAAATACAGAAATTAGCCAGGCATGGTGGTGCTGTAATCCCAGCTACTTGGCAGGCTGAGGCAGGAGAATCACTTGAACCCGGGAGGCAAGGTTGCAGTGAGCCAAGATCGTGCCACTGCTCTTTAGCCTGGGCAACAGATTGAGACTCGGTCTCAAAAAAATAATAATAAAAAAAGCAAATAAATGAAAATTCTGGCGGCAACCCAACTGTCCATCAACAGATGAATTAGCAATTAGCAAGTTTATTAGCCTTACAAAGGAAGGAATTCTGACACATGCTACAACACTGATGAACGTTGATGACTTGATGTTGAGTGAAATAAGCCTGTCACAAAAGGACACATCCTGTGTGATTGCAGTCATATGATGTTCCTAGAATCAAATTCATAGAAAGTACAATAGTCAGGGCCAGTGGCCAGAGGAGGAGATGGAGCGGGAGTGTTTAGTGGGGATAGAGTTTTGGTTCAGCAAGATGGCAGGGGTTCAGGAGATTGGCTGCACAGCAGTGTGAGTGTACTTAACACTGCTCAACTGTACACTTAGAAATGGTTAGGATGGTAAATTTTATGTTAATGCCACAATAAAAATTATCATTTGATCCAGTAATCTTGGGTAAAAAATGAAATTTGATTTTGAGAAATTATCTGAGCTTAAGACAAAGCTTTGGGCAGGCACAGTGGCTCACGCCTGTAATCCCAACACTTTTGAGGCTAAGGCAAGAGCACTTTTACTTGAAGCCAGGAGTTTGAGACCAACCTGGGAAACGTAGTAAGACCCCACCTTACAAAAAAGTCCCAAAAGACAAAGCTTTATACATGAAAATATTGCAGCATACTTTCTAAAAACAAAAATAGGAGCATACATTCTACAAAAATATGAAGAACAATATCTTTTTTTTTTCTTTTTTGAGATGGGGTCTCACTCTGTCACCCAGACTGGAGTGCAATGGCATGCTCTCAGATCACCGCAGCCTCCACCTCCTGGGTTCAAGCGATTCTCCTGCCTCAGCTTTCCAAGTAGCTGGGATTACAGGTGTGTGCCACCACATCCAGCTAATTTTTGTATTTTTAAGTAGAGACGGGGTTTCACCATGTTGGTCAGGCCGGTCTCGAACCCCTGACCTAGTGATCTGCCTCCGAAAGTGCTAGGATTACAAGCATGAGCCACCGCACCCAGCTGAAGAACAGTATCTTTAACAATGAGAACGACAGTGCCCTCATTCCAGTAAATTCCTTGTAACCATTAAAATGTACTGTTTAGGGGCTGGGTGCATTGATTCAGACCTGTAATCCCAGCACTTTGGGAAGCTTGAGGTGAGAGGATTGCTTGAGCTCAGGAATACCAGATGAGCCTGGGCAACAGAGTGAAATCCCTGTCTTTGCAAAAAAATTTTTTAAAAAGTTAGCTCGGTGTGGTGCCGCACCCCTGTAGTCACAGCTTCTCAGGAGACTGAGGTGGGAGGATCACTTGAGCCCAGGAGATCAAGGCTGTAGTGAGCTGTGATCGTGCCACCGCACTCCAGACTGGGCAACATGAGACCCTGTCTCAAAAACAAAACAAAACAAAACAAACAGACAAAACTACTGTTTGGACCTGGCTTTTGCTTCATGCGAAGCTGATATAAACTCCAGAGAAGTGACTGTGGACTTTATCTCCAGGAACAAGACATCTGCATCCTGTTCAGAAGACCCTGAACAGAACTAGAAGATGGCGCATTGTGGGAGGCTGGTCCCTTGGAGCAGGGAATTGGATTCCAAACCAGATGTAATCTCTCATCTGGAGGAGGGCAAGAAGCTGGGATGAGATGAAAGAAAGATTGAGGAGGGATGGGCCCTGTTGTCTTCATAAGGAGAAGTCAGGAAGTACCAAGACCCGTCAGAGATAACCCAGGAAGGACACCTGGAGGAAGTGGCATGCTGTTTTCCTGCTCCAGTAGCCTGGGTTCTTAGTCACTAAGCACAGAAATCCAGCCTCGGTGATTGATTTACAAAAGACTTCTCTCCTTTAAGAGTCCTGGAGGACGAGGTTCATAGCTGCTTAGCCAGAAATCTCTCACATGGCGCTGCTGCAAAACCCGTAAGAGGGTTACAGGTCCCCGCCTGTTTGTGTCAATTGTCTGATTCCAAGTCTAGGATGAGAATAGAGTCTGGGAGAGAGAGCCCAGGTCAGGTGCCTGCACCCCAGCTATGGGAGAGGTTGGGAAGTGAGGGCTCTGCCTACCCCCAACACTGATAAGCTGGGTGATTTGTCATTTACAGGACGGTAGCTAATTTGGTCAACAGCAAGAAAAAAGAAAAATAGTCTGGGCCAGTGGCTCATGCCTGTCATATCTACAGGCATAGATTTGGGAGGCTGAGGCAGGAGGATCATGTGAGCCCAGGAGTTCGAGACTAGCCTCAGCAATATAGCAAAACCCCATCTCTACAAAAAATCACAGCCTTGCTGGTGTGTACTTGTGGTTCCAGCTACTTGGGAGGCTGAGGCGGGAAGATCGCTTGAGCCCAGGAGTTCAAGATTGCAATGAGCTTGATGGCACCACTGCATTCCAGACTGGGTGGAAAAGGAAAAAGGAAAAAGAGAAAAAGATTTCCATTCTGCCAGTCCACCCTCGTTTCCCCCATTATTAACTTGACTTCTTCCCCATTATTAGCTTTGACTTTATTTAAATATGTGTATCTGCTCCCATCTAACCTAACACAACTCTCCCTAGCCAAAACATTTGCAATCTGTGGTCCTCACCCCAAAGAGGGATACACCATAGCCTCATATCATTGTGCCCACCTCCAAGTTCAGGATCTTTTGGTGATAGATATTCTCTAGTGAAAATGCCTTCAAACATAGGAAGAGACTTTTTTTTTTTTTTTTTTTTTTTTTTTTTGAGGTAGAGTTTTGCTCGTCGCCCAGGCTGGAGTGCAATGATGGTGATCTTGGCTCACTGCCTCCTGGGTTCAAGCGATTCTCCTGTCTCGGCCTCCTCAGTAGCTGGGATTACAGGCATGGGCCACCACGCCCAGCTACTTTTTTGTATTTTTAGTAGAGATGGGGTTTCACCATGTTGGCCAGGCTGGTCTTGAACTCCTGACCTCAGATGATCCACCCACCTCAGCCTCCCAAAGTGCTGGGATTACAGGTGTGAGCCACCGCACCCAGCTAGGAAGAGGCTTTAAATGCTGGGTATTCAAAAAATGATAGGAGTCCTAAAACCAGATGCAGTTTCCTACCTATCACCCAAGACCTCACTTGAGTCACTTTGGGTGCTCCCAACGTTAGTGTCATAAAACAACACAGGTGACATGAGCAGTGGTTCACTGATGATTCTAGTGCTCTCTTGTAATTCATTTTTTCTCTGTTACAGTGTTTCCTGGTCTTTGTGGCAAAAATAGTGTCTTACCATTAGAAGTATGTAATTGGCTGGGTGAAGTGGCTCACACCTGTAATCCCAGCACTTTGGGAGGCCGAAGTGGGCAGATCACCTGAGATCAGGAGTTTGAGACCAGCCTGGTCAACATGATAAAACCCCATCTCTACTGAAAATACAAAAATGAGCTGGGCGTGGTGGCACGCGCCTGTAATCCCAGCTACTCAGGAAGCTGAGGGAGGAGAATCACTTGAACCCCCGAGATGGAGCTTGCAGTGAGCCGAGATTGCACCATTGCACTCCAGCCTGGGTGACAAGAGTGAGACTCTGTCTCAAAAATAAATAAACAAATAAACAAATAACGTATGTTTCTTGAGAAAAACATGCTGTTTGGAGAGATGGAGGGGCCCAAGTTCAGGAGTGGCCACTGACCGACTGACTCACTGAATAGATGAACACATGGATGTCCTACCTGAGCCTCCCTCAGGTCCGGGACATGGTGGCATTCACATGACCAAGGTGGGACTGTGTCTCAGTGGGCCCTCAGAAGATGGCCAACAAATGGATTCTTATCGACTGCCCTGTCTTCATCTGTCTCACCACTCTAGGCGGGCATCGAGTAATGAAATGACACATTTAATTAGTGAATTCTGTTTTGTGGGGAGAGGACACTGAGGTTTTAAGGAAGTAGCCAGTTTCTCTGAGATCAGGATCATTTCATGAGCATTTATTAATCCGAGGGACACAAGCGGGCTCCGCTGAGGGGAGTAATTGCCAACAAACGCTTTCGGGATGCCTGGGCCCATGCCTCTGCCAGGAATCTGCATCTCAAGGGCATCATTTGAGTCCTGCCTCCTCAAAGTACTTGTGACAGGCAGACGTGATTGCAGCCACGAACACGATGAACTCGCTGAAGTCCACCTGGGCGTCTCCATTGGCATCCAGGTCCCTGAGCAGTTTATCCACAGCATCCTTGTCCCTGCCACTCTAGAGGAGAGAGAGGCCCAAGGTGAGCGGTGAGGGTGTCTGTGCAGGGCCTCAGCCTGCACCAAGCACCGCTGCTGGGCAGGAGGAGGGCACCCGCCTCTGTGCCACCTTTGCTGTCATGCAGGCTCAGGGCCAGGGCCAGCTGTGCACACCAGACACATGGCATTCCTGGCCTTGAGAAGTTGTGAGCTGCCTTGAGCATCTGGCATGACATGAACTAACTTGTAATGCTTTTGGACCAAATTTGAATTGTGTGTGCTATGCGGGAGGGAGTTTTATTTTGAACTTTTGCAGGGGTTTGTCTTTGGATTTGTAATGTGCTTTACAGTGATGGTTGTTCTCAGGAAATGTGCCCACTCTCTGCTCTATGTTTTGTGCACTGCTAACTTCATGGGCGTCCCACCTTGTGCTGGCACTGAACTAGCCGCTTACATAAACACGAAGTCCTCACAACCCCCAGGCAAGGCAGCGGCATTGCCCCGTTATAGATGAAGATGGTAAGGCCCAGAGGGCCCAAGGGACCTGCCCCAAGGTCACACAGGGAGACAGGGTTGAGCCCCACATGTGGAGTGAGCACAGAGGCCCTTTATTCCTCTCTGCTTGTGCACTTTGGCTTGGAGTCCCAAGCTCTCAGGTCTTCTTTGAGAAGGCCAGGCCTGCAGGGCTCTCTGAGAGCCTACCCATTTGATGGCAAAGCATCCTCACTATGGGACCAAGTGGGACCAGGATGCAGATCTGAACAGCAGCAGCAGGGGCTGCAGACGACCCAGCCCTGGGCCAGAGAGCTGTGTGTCCAGGTGGAAAAACACAATGAAATTCGGTAGAAACAGATCATCTGAGCAAGACACAGCTGTGTAGGTGAAGACCTTCACAACAGCATGGTTTGTAATAGCAAAAGCAAGGCAGGGAAGTACAGATTCAGTAGCAAACAAATAGTGGTACGGCCACGGCACAAGGCCACGGCACGAGGCCACAGCACAATGCCTCACGGCCACTTCAGGTGATGTTTACAAAGTCTGTAGCCAGACAGTCACCTCGTCCGACTGTACTGGACACTGGGCAGGGCATGGAGCAGATAGAGCCACAAGGCCAGCCCAGCCGTACCCGCAGGTGGACATTGTTCTCGGACGCTGGGCTTCAACAGCTTCCGGAGGAAGGGCTGAGACGAGCACCCAGGGCCTCTCCCAGGTAATTGTAATGTAACACAGGTTTGAGGATCCCCAGCTTAGACGTTGCTTCTCAAAGTGTGTTCCCAGGACACCTGCCCCTGCCCATCCCCACACCCCAGTGTCTCGGATCAAAGTCCTGGGTTCAGTTCTAAAACCTTGATCATTATCAGAGCACCCTGAGCCCCCAGCCTGGGGCTGGGGTCTTCAGTGAACAGCAGTTTGAGAATCAATGTTGTAATGTTAAGTTCAAAAAGAAATTAAATTGCGTATAAATCCCATTCACAGCAACGTTCACATGGGGAAAAGGCTAAAAGGGAGAAGAAGCGTCTGTATTCCAGGGGGGATTTCTTCCCTCCGTACTTACCTATCTTTGCATTTTCTACCACAAACAGCACTTTATTTTTAAAAGATATCTTTACAGCATTTACATTTAGAAAATACTAGGCCAGGCATCGGGGCTCATGCCTATAATCACAGCACTTTGAGATGCCAAGGTGGATGGACTGCCTGAGCCCAGGAGTTCAAGACCAGCCTGGGCAACATGGTGAGACCTTGTCTCTAGAAAAAATACAAAAATTAACCAGGCGTGGTGACATGCACCTGTAGTCCCAGCTGCTTGGGAGGCTGAGGTGGGAGGATCACCTGAGCCCAGGAAGGTCGAGGCTGCAGCAAGCTGTGATCCTGCCACTGCACTCCGGCCTGGGCGACAGTGATACTTCGTCTCAAAACAAAACAAAACAAACCAAAACAAACAAACAAACACCAATGTTCTGAAGTGCTTTGTGTCTTTGAAGCTCTCATTTTCGATTATCAGTATCCATGTGGGTCAGCCTCTTAGAGGGCAGGTAGGCAGAGTCTGGTGGGCCCCAAGGGGAGGGGAAGGAAGGAAGAAAGTGGGGGAGTGAGAAAGAAGGAGAGGACGGAGGTCAAAGAGAAGAGGGGGAGATGGAGAGGGGAGGGCCTCTGTTCGGCCTGGCCGGAGGCTGCCCGGGCGGTGGAAGGAAGCTGGTCCCAGCCTCCCCGAAGGGCCTTCTGTGAGGCTCAGGCCAGGGGCTCCTCCCTGGCAGGGAGCCCAAGGGAGGCCCCCAGCTCTGTGCAGACAGGTGCCAGGATGGAGCCTCCTGTCCTTCCCGCCGCTCCCACTAATACCAGGCAACAAGGGGCCTGGGAATGGGAGCAGGGAAGGTGGGCCAGTGGGAGGTGGGGTTGGGCATTTATTGCCAGCAGCCTTGGAGGACTCGGCCTCAGGGATGGCCCTGGATTGCATTCCTCCCCCGCCCCCACCACAGGTTTGAGTCCCACTCTCCCACCAGGCCTGTCACTAATACAGTGGGGTCAACTCCATGTTTCAAGGATCAAGCTGACCACACCCTCTCCCTGCTCAGATGATCAGGTGTCCCCTGCCTTGATGCCAAGGTGGGTTGGTTCCTTGGCTGGGCATCTAGGGTCCTTCAGGATCTGCCCCCCTTGCCGCCGCCCCCACTACAGCTGTCCGCCCTCTGCCTGCCACGCCTTCCCCTTCCCCCCAGCCCCTGCTGAGTCCCGCGCTGCCGGCCTGGGCTCACCTGCAGGAAGCCCGGAAGCTCCTTCTCCATCAGCGCCTTGAGCTCCGCCTTGGTCAGGGTCTGTGTGCTGCCCTCGCTGCTCGAATAGCGGGAAAAGACGTCTATGATCATGCCCATGGCTGTCTCCAGTTCGGTCATGCTGCCGGGTTCAGACCCACCTTCCTCCCGGGGGCTGGCAGGGCTGAGAAATGTCCCCCTGGCGGCCTCTTGGTGCTTTATAAGGCGGCCTCATGTTGACACGGAGGGTGGGACAGCGAGGCTGGAACAGTCAGGCAGCCCTGCCCCTCCGCATGCGTGTGCTCGGTTCTGATGAAATGCATCGCTGTGATGCCCTTTCTGGAACCTTTCCCCCAGCCACGGCCCAGGGTGTGGGCCGCCTCCGGCATTTTACAGTGCTCCCCTGTGTCTTGGGGCCATCACTGAGTCACAGTGGTGTCCTTCCTGGCCCTCCCTGGGTAAGTGGGCACAGGGTGAGTGTGTGTGGAGTGAGTGGTGACCCTGTGGCCCTGTGTGTTGGTATCAGAGGGTGCTGGCCCTCAGCTTGCAGACACGAGGAGATGTCTGAGTGAATTCCCGCTGGGCGTGTGTGTGAACACGGGTCTGCTCCCGCCGCCCTTTCTCGGAACACCCTGTGTCCTTCAGCGGCGCAGCTTCCACCTCCGTCTCGTCGCTCCTCCCCTGTGGGGCTGGACAAAAAGCTTCCCTTCATCCTCCCGGAGCTGGCTGAAAATCAGTGGACAAAAGGCAGATTCAGAGGAGAAAAGCACCAGAGACGTATATGATCATAGCTTATGTGGCACGGCAGCCTTCAGGATGAAGACCCAAAGATCGGGGAGAAACTGTCCATGGTTACAAACACAAACACAGCGTGGAAATATGATCGCACACGAAAGTCAGGTCGACATGCACACACCAGGAGAGCCTGGCCCGGCCTGTCAGGACAGATTCCTCTGGGCCTCTGAGCAGCTTTCCTTCCTTCTAGGTGTGGCCAGGACCCTTTCTGGAATTGAGGTCTTGTGACCTGCAGTCAGATAAAGCAGCCCAGAGGGTTTCTTTATGGCTGGTTTCTATGCGGAAAGGGGAGGGGGTGGAGAACTGGAGTCATGGTTCTGGGTTTTATGGCTGGGTTTGGGGTCAAGAGGTTCTGGTTTCTATGGCCTGTCTTGGGGAAGCCTCTCAGGGGAGAAGGAGGGGCTGGAGAAAGGAGGACGGAGAAGGACAGGGAGAAAGTTTTGCTTCTGAGGCATCTACGTTGGGGTGTTGTTTTTGAGCCTCAGCACTTACTAAACCCAGAGCAGCTGCAGGGCTTAGAGAGCACAAAGGCTTCTGGGACCTCTGGGCAGAGTCGGGGACTCGGGTCTCAGGCACGTTCGAATCCCTCCCCGTCTCTGTATCGGAGGCACTTAGAGGGTCTGTGCATGGGAAGCTGAGAGAGCCCTGGAGAGCATGGAGGTGGGGCCTGTTCACATCCTGCCCCAGTCAAAGCAGGCACACACTCACAGGCTCTCTCTCGGTAGAGATCTTCCAGAGCGTCAGCCTCCAGCAAGTGCCTAACCTCTCCCATGCAGCCTCCACCAGCTCATGGGCCACACCGGGACTGCCCCCGCTGGCTGTGGCTCAACACAGATGGGAGCCACCAGTCTTCCAAGAGCTGGCTTTCTCAGGACACACTGCCTCTGTCCGGGTGTCCTGCAGTGGAGGCTCAGCGTGGCCCCACTGGTAACCCCTTGGGAGCAGAGACAGGTCTGTTCCACTCGCCTGCGCTGGACAGTTCCCTCTTGGGATAAGGTTGCACAGGACAGGCCATCGTCCTATCACCTCCGCCAGAGGAGCAGGAAAGAGAAGGAAGCTCCCTGTCTCAGAGGCAGTGCTCCTCAGGCGGGGCATACACCGTGTTTTAAATATATATATATAATATATATATATATTTGAGACGAAGTCTCGCTGTGTTACCCAGGCTGGAGTGCAGTGGCGTGACCTTGGCTCATTGCAACTTCTGCCTCCCAGGTTCAAGTGATTCTCCGGCCTCAGCCTTCCAAGTAACTGGGACAGGTGCATGCCACCGTACCAGGCTATTTTTTTTTTTTTTTTTTGTATTTTTAGTAGTGATTGGGTTCTATCATGTTGGCCAGTCTGGTCATCACTCTGTTTTAAAATTTTTATTTATTTATTTATTTATTTATTTATTTATTGAGACAGAGTCTCACTCTATCGCCCCGGCTGGAGTGCAGTGGCACAATCTTGGCTCACTGCAATCTCTGCCTCCTGGTTCAAGTGATTATCCTGCCTCACTCTCTTGAATAGCTGGCTAATTTTCGTATTTTTAGTAGAAATGGGGTTTCACCATGTTGGCCAGGCTGGTCTCAAACTCCTGAGCTCAAGCAATCTGCCCACCTCGGCCTCCCACAATGCTGGGATCACAGGCATGAGACACCACGTCCAGCCTCATTTGTTTATTTTTAGAGACAGCATCTTGCTTTGTCACCCAGGCTGGAGCGCAGTGGCTTAATCACGGCTCACTGCAGCCTCCAACACCTGGGCTCAAGTGATCCTCCCACCTCAGCCTCTCCAGTAACTGGGACTACAGGGGCGTTCCACCATGCCCGGCCATTCACTTTAATCTGTCACCGCTGTGGGAGGAAGGACATCAGGTGGAAACTGCTTGCACGCCCCCCCCACCAACCCGTTCAGGCCGCTGGAGTGGCATCAAACCACCCAGCCTGCCCCTGCTGGAGTGACTCACTGGGTAACCTGAGGACAAGCCCCCTTGAGATACTTCTCAAGAGCGGGGCCACATTTTCCAAGGAAGAGTTCTACTCAGACCTCTGAATCAGAGGACTGGTTAAAGGGAAAAATATTCTGGCTTTACTCAGGAATGTTGCTATAGGGGTCGTGACTATCACCCTGGGGGAGTTGCTTTTGAGACGGCTGCAGCCCTCCGTGTGCTCTGGGAGGAAGGCAGCAAGGCTGGTCCACACAGGCGCTCTCACACCTGCGTTTCCCACCTCTGCTAAAGAAGAATGCTTTCAGAACATTTAGTTATAAACATGTGCTTTTTCAAAGTGACGATTTTAAATGTGGTACAGAAGTCAAAGTGGGCTCACACTCAGGGGCCTCTCTCTCCACAAAGATCTTTGTAGAGATTACAATCCAAGTGGTTGACTCACATTGCTAGACACACACACAAGAGAACCTGGGCTGGGACCTCTGGGAGGCTGATGTCTGTCAGCTGCGGGTGCCACGTCGGGGAGGAAGCTACTCCCCAGTTGTCACTATTCAAAATGTAACGAAATGGCATTCATCTAGAACACTGGTTTCTTCCCAAAACGAAATTGTGTATTGTATCATGCAAAAAACCTTTCTGTCCCTGACCAGGTTGGGGTCTTTTTTCTTCCCACCCTTCAGGATTGGTCGCCCTGGGGTCTTTACAGCAGCAAGAGCTGTGGGGTCCTGGGGTGACACGAAGCATCAGCGAGCCAGGAGGGCTGGGAGCTCAGCCTCTGGGCAGATTCTGTCACCCTGTGGTGGCTGCAGCAGCACGGGAGCTGGGAAGATGGCTCCTGCTGCCCCCAGGATGGCCTTTAGAACAGGGCGGATTTGGGAAAGGAAAGTTCTTGTGGCCTCAGCCAAAACGCCCTCAGCTTAAGCTCCCCTGCAAACATCTAACAACTGTGTTCCCACACAGCGGGAGCGGAGAAAGCAGGGGTTGGCCTCCCCTGGGCTGTGTGCCTGAGGAGGGTCCCGCCTTCCCCTGCAAGCTCCCAGTCGATCACCTGACACTGTCAGTCAGGCTGACCCAGGCATCCGGGCACTGGACTCCTCCCATGTTTAGCATTAAGAGGCCAGATACGGCTGGGCGCAGTGGCTCACACCTGTAATCCCAGTACTTTGGAGGCCGAGGCAGGCAGGTCACTTGAGGTCAGGAGTTCGAGACCACTCTGGCCAACAGGCAAACCCCTGTCTCTACTAAAAGTGCAAAAATTAGCCAGGCATGGTGGCACATGACTGTAATCCCAGCTACTCGGGAGACTGAGGCAGGACGATCGCTTGAGCCTGGGAGGTGGAGGTTGCAGTGAGCCGAGATCACGTCACTGCACTCCAGCCTGGGCGACAGTGACACTCTGTCTCAAAGAAAAAAAAAAAGAGGCCAGATGAAGAGTGAGCTCAAACCACAAGCTTCTACATGTTAACCAGGGTAAAGAGCAACTGCTGACAGGAAGGGGCCCAGCAGTCAACCCCCGGGAGGGTCAGGATGTGGCCCTGTTTTGACAAGGCCTTGCTCTCACCAGGAGGATGGGCATGCAGGTTTCAGGTGGGGGTCAGGAGGTTTCAGGAAAACACAAGTTACGCGGTGGGGCAGGTGAGGCTCAGCCTGCCCAGCCTGTCCTGAGTGGCGTGGAAACAGCTCGGGAAGTGACTCCTCTGTCCTCTGGAATCTGGACCAGATGAGGCCTTCTCTGGACATCTGTGTTCAGCAGATGCCACAGAAGGCCCCTCGAGTGTGGTCCCAGGTCTAGCACTGGCCCCAGCAAGTGGAGGCCGTAAGTTGATCCGAGACTCCCAGTCCCTTCGCTGGGCTGGGGCATGCATGATGAGCGAGGCTGGGACCCTGGCGTCGGGGTCACTAGCCACAGAGGGCGCCATGTGCTTGGACAAGGGTGGCGAGGGAGAGGTGACTGGGGAGGAGAGAAGCAGAGAGGCCAGGAGGGGGCGGAGGGACGCAGGCCCAAGAAGGGCACTTGGAGAGTGCAGTGGGAGTGGAGTGGGAGGTGGGCTTGGAGGAACCTGGGACTTGGGAGGTGGGACAGTGAGGAACAAGGCTCAAAGAACCGGCTCTCTAGGGAATCAAGAAGTTAGGTGGGCAGTGGGGGTCCAGGGTGGAGATGGGCTGGAGGGGGAGGAGGGCACCACCAGGGAAGGCCCCCCAGGCCGGCCCCACTGGGGCTTGATCCTGTAGTTCTGGGCCTCGCAGTGCCAGCCACACATTTGAGCTCCTGGGTGATTTGAAGAACTAGCTCTTGCTGGGCCGCACCCGGGCAGAGCTGCCCCTTTCAGTGCCTCCCAGGTGATCCTGGCGTGCCAGGTCAGTGGTCTGGAGGGTTTTCAGCTGCAAGATACACTGTCAGGTTTGCCCTTTTGAGGCCCACGTGGCTGCTGGTGTGAGAGGCGGGTGTGCACGGTGAGGCAGTGAGGGGGCTGCAGAGTGAGGAGCCCCAGCCATGCGCGGTTCAGGGTCCCTGCCACGGCCGCCCGGGGACACTGGGAGCTGGTGGAGGCCTCGGCAGGAGCAGGAAACTGAAGGAGGACGAGGAGCCTCACTCAGCACCTGATGTGACCTCTACCCTTTGCAGAAGGGGAAACCGAGGCTCAGAGCGAGGAGCTTGGTCGGCAAGCCCAGGCCCCTTCACCCTACCCGCGTTTCCTGCACTGCACAAACACTTCCTGGACCAAACCGGTTTGATCCTTGATAATGTCTCAGACAAATATTTGATGAGGGAGGAGGCTGAGGGAGGTGAGGAAGTCAGTTTCTCAGGGACAGGCTGGACGCAGGGGTCATGTGCTGGGTAGCTGTGAGGGCAGGGGCGGCGTTCCACCCGAGTGACACAGCTCCTGGGGCAGGCGGCAGAGACCCTGAGACGTCTTGCAGGCCTCTTTCTCCAGGCTAGAAACCAATGACTCATCTCTCAGGCTCTCTGGCAGTGAGGGGGGCCCACACAACCCAGTTCTGGTCAAATGTTTCACTGAAGGCTGCAGAGCCTGCCTTCTTCCTGCACGAGTCCTGGGCGTGCTCTCCCTCGGCTGTGCAGCCATGTGGACGGCCGCTGGGATTCTTGTTGCTTGTGACTGAATATTCCCAACCGGTTGTATTTCTTTTTTAAGGGCTGTGGAACAAATCACCACAAACCGGGGGGCCAGAAACACCAGCAATGTGCTCCCTCTTGGTTCTGGAGCTGAGAAGGCAGAAATCCAGGCTTCGTCACGGTTAGTTCCTTCTGGGGCCTCAGACAGGGACTCTGCTCCCTGCTCGTCCCCAGCTTTGGTGGCTGCCGGCATTCCTTGGCCTGTGGCTCTGTGCTCCAATCTCTGCCTCTGTTGTCACATGGGCCTCCATGTGTCTCTGTGTCTCAGGACACAGACATGACCCTGTCTTGGTACATTCACAATAATCTGATTTGCAAAGAAGGCTGGATTCTGAGGTCCCGGGAATGACATGAGTTTTGGGGGCTGCTGTTCCCCTCAGTGCACCCATGCAGAGCTCGGTGACACTGCCTAGTGCTTCACAGTGAACAGCCTGGCACTGTAGAAAGGCATAGGTTGACTTCAGCTTGGTCCCTGGCTTCACACTTTATTTGTTCTGTGACACCTTGGATAAGTTCTGTGACCAGAGTGTCAGTTTCCTAGCAACTAGTGACAGTGATCATTACCCTCAGAGATAATGGGGGAGTCCAGGGTAACTAGAGCACACGATGAACTGCAGCGGAGGGTGTGACACTCCTGGCAGGTGTTGGCCACCCGGGGACGCCCGAAGGACCTGCTGCTCACTCCTTCCTCGCTCCTGACTGCCTTCTCTGCTGGGCGTTCTTTGGAGAGGAGCTGTGACTGGTTCATCCTGTCCCTTGAGGAGCTGCCAGTCCAGTCAAGGACACTGAGAAGCAGCAGGCAGTGACAGTGCAGTGTGGCAGTAGCGTGCTGTGGCAGCCCCACGCAGCAGCTACCCAGGCAGGGAGGTCAGGGAGGCTTCCTGGAGGAGGTGGCGCTTCAGATGAGACTTGAAGGAGCAGAAGGTGTTTGCTAGACAAAGGGGCTTGCTTGGACAAGTAGTCTTCAGAGTGTGGCCCCAGAATGTCAGTGTCAGCATCCCCTGAGCTAGAACACCCCTAAGGCAGGGTGCCGCTATGGGGAGGCTGGGACACGGGCCAGACAAGCCAGTTAGGGGATTCCGACGCACGCTCCGGGAGCCTCAGGACGTTCTCAGCAGGGGCAACAGCCTGGGCCAAGGACTGGAGCTGGGACAGAGTGTGGCACATCTGCAGATACTGTAGCAGGGCAGAAGCTGCGGGATGGGGAAGGGGCTCCAAGTGCTGGGAGTCAGCGGGATGTGGGTGGTGGGGACAGACAGCGGGCTGAGGAATGTTTCCTGAAGCTGGAAGTCAGCGATTCTGCGCCCCTGTGAGCTGCTGTACAGTGGCTTCAGTGATGGACATGAAATATTAAATGCTGGCAAGTGCCTCAACAGAAAGAAAAAGTCCACCTTCTCAAAGGAGACACAGCAGGTTGTGTAGTGTCTTCCAGCTACCTTTTTTGGGCCAGGATTTCATGTTTCATAGGCCCCCCAGTTCTGGGGGTTTCCACCATTCCTACCCTCTCCTCACTCAAGGCCCTCCTCAAGTCTACACCATCATCTCTGTTGAGTTGATTTCTTTTGTGAGTCAAGACTTCCAGGTGACAGAGTACAAGAAAACCCATGACAATCTGGGGAGACTGAGTCCAAGTTCAGGACTGTCCATGGCGGAGAGCACTCTGCCTTGAAGCACAGGGGACTCAGAGCACCTTCCCGAATGTGCTGACCCAGGCGGTGCCCATCTAACGTGCTGACATTCTTCAGGCGAGTGCAGTGGCTCATGCCTGTGATCCCAACACTGTGGGATGCTGAGGCGGGGGGATGGCTTGAGCGTGGGAGATCAAGACCACCCTGGGCAACAGAGCAAGACCCCATCTCTACAAAAAATGCTTCAAATGTCTTTCCTCATCAGATCCCTCTGGGACAGACACAAATTCCTCCCTGTGACCTTCACTTTCAGTAGAAGCACAGGGATGTCTCAAGTGTCCAGTGGTGGCAGAAAAGGGGTCCCTGCCTGTGGGCACAGGGCTGACTGGTACAGGGTACCGGCCTCGGGTGAACAGCCTGCCCAGCCCCTGTGTCACTGACTTGCTGGGTGACACTGGGGCTGGTTCCTTCCTCGAGGGCCACTTTCTTCATCTGTAAAATGAGGGATTCAGATGAGATCACCTCCAGGACTCTGAACCCATGGAACCCACATTCTCACACCAAGGTGCCCATATTCCTAGGTGTGCACAGTGCATGTGGGGTACATTAGAACACCAGGGGTTTTAAAACATTTCTATTTAGACTAAGAAACTCACAAGGAGAGAAAACAGGAGCCCTGTGAAAACATGGGGTCTCCAGCTCCCAGATCCGTCCAGCTGGTTCCTGGAGAGACAGTCCTCCCATCCCCGAGCGGCCACGTGCACTGGAGGTCCTGACCCAGGTGAGCCAGTCTCCACAGTCAGCTCCCTCGGCTGGGTCTTGGGTGCCCACAAAGGGAAGGCTTGTTGGAGAACCTGGAGGAGGAAGAGGGAGAGAGGCTGGGCCTGAGGGCGTCCTGTGAAGTCTGCAGTCAGCGCGTCCTACATTCGCCGCCTCTGCCCTCGCAGCGAGTCTCCCAGTGCTGCCAAGGCCAACACGCTGTGGTGGGGGTGCAGGACCCGGGCCTGGAGTGGAGGACGGTGTCCAAGTCTGCTCTGTCACATGCTGGCTGGGGACCTCTGAGTCCAGCTTTCTCATCTGTAAAATGGATGGGGTGCGCATGCTTCTACCCCAAGGGTGGCTGTGAGGCTGGGCAGTGCCCATCCAGTGGTTGCCCACTGGCAGTTGCAATGGTGAATGTTATTATCCGTGCACTTTGCTAGGCTATCGGCCCTGTTGTTTGTTCAAACTCTCATCTAGATGCAGCTGTGAAGATATTTTTGGGTGTCATTACTATTTAATTAGCGGACTTCGAATAAAGCAGATGACCCTCCATAGTGTGGGTGGGCCTCATCCGACCCATTGAAACTGAGGTTTCCAGAAGGAATTTTGCCTCCAGACCACAATACAGAAAGCCTACTCAGTTTCCATTCTGCACCGTTTGGACTCAAGTCTGTGACATCAGCTGTTCCCTAAGTCTCAGGACTGCCAGCCTGCCCTAAGAATCTGGACTTGTCAGTCCCCACAATCACGTGGGCCAACTGCTTAAACTCAATCAATCCATCAATCATAGTGTTAAAATAAGTTACCAATGTTCAAAAATAAGGTTTCACACACACACACACACACAAGAGGATTCCTAACATGGAAATCAGATGATCCCACCACACTGGGCATCCATTCCTGCCAAAGCGGGACAGCCAAGCCCCAGTGCTCCCCTTGCCTGAGGTTGGGCTGCCCCGGGCATGTGAGTTTTTCCAAGCTCCCATCTAGCTCTGCATTCAGTTTAGCAAGCACTTGGTCAGAAACACTTCCGCTGGGTGCCGGGGACACTGGGGAGAGTCAGATCTGGCCCCTGCTCCGGAGGAGCTGTTGTGGCGTCCTGTTGGGGCACCAACCCACTAGCGCACGGTGCAGGGAGAGAGGTGGGGCAGGGAGGAGGGGGGCGAAGCCTGGGGTGTGCAAGCCCCCGGCTGCCTCCTGCCCTTGGGAAGACCCCAGAGCCACAGCCTAGCCATCCTGTTCGTGGGAAAGCTGGGTTGGAGAGGCTGACTTGGGCCTGGGGCCAGGAGGAGGGTCATGTGTCCTACTCCCTGGAATTGTTCTGGGAGGTGCAGCCACCCCCACAGGGGCAGCCCTGACAGCTAGGAAAGAGGGGCCATTTCCCCAAATCGCAGCCTTATCAGCTGCCTGCTGTCTCCTGAAATGGTGGAGACTGGGAGGGTCTCTTGTCCTTGTGAGTGGGGCAGCAGTTTGTTCTGGAACTGGGGGCCTGACTGGGAGTCTGCGCAGAGTGACGCTGGCATCTGCCTCATGGGGAGCTATGGAGACCCTGAAAGAAGTGCACAAGACTTTTTCCCTCAGCCACCGTGGCGCCTGTCCTGGAGGTGTGCGGACGGGGACTGCTGCTGAGCACCCCAGCCCTGCCCCTCTAACTTGAGCCTGGGAGCCCCTGGGACTCCCGGAAATGAGACTAAAGTTGAAGCACCTGAATGTTTACATGTTTTGCCTTTAACCTTTATTTTTAAAAATTTGTATAATATTACTTTTTTTTTAAAGAGACAGAGTCTCGCTCTGCTGCCCAGGCTGGAGTGCGGTGGCGCGATCACAGCTCACTGCAGCCTCGAACTCCTGGGCTCAAGCCATCCTCCTGCCTCAGCCTCCTGAGTGGCGGGGACGACTTTTTTAAAAATTCTTTTTGCATAGATGGGTCCTTGCTGTGTTACCCAGGCTGGTCTTGAACTCCAGGGCTCAAGCAAGCCTCCCAAAACACTGGGATTACAGGCATGAACCACCATCCCTGGCCTAATGTTACTTTTATTAGTTTTTTAAACACTGTGAAGTATAAATCACTAAACAAAAAAATGGAGCCTAAACTTGCTACTCAGATAAAATTTGTTGATATTAATAACTAAATAAATCAGCTCCCAAGCAGGCTTAGAAAATTCAAGCGAGATTAGAAGGGCACCGAATGAAATGGAAAACCCTCACCCTACCCAGCTCCAGCTCTCAGTCTGGGGCAACTGGTAACAGCTGCTGTGGTTTCTTCCAGAAGAACGTGCCCACACACCCCAGCATGTAGGAGTCAGCCCTGGTGTGAGCAGCAGTGAGAAGGCACACATCTTCCTTCGCAGGCTCATGGGCACCATGGCCACGTCCTACCCTTGCCTTTCCGCCTGAGCCCTCCCAGCACGCTTTCCACTTCGGTCCAGCAAGGCGGTCTCGTCCTTCTTGTCCTGGCCCCTTGGTTGAGGGCCTCCCTTGCTGCCAGCACTGGACCTGCCAGTGGCCTGGGAGCTCTGCAAAGGCCAAAGGTTGGTCCAACCCACTTCTGAGTGTCTAGAACCCAGCCCAGGCCAGGAGCACCTTTCCTGGAGCTGTGGGGTATGGGGGCAGGGCTGGGGGAGGAGAGACAGAGGGTGGAGGACTAGAGGGGTCAGGGTCAAGGTGAGGGCCAGCGTCCTGCCAAACTCTGCTGCCCATGACAGACCTGGGGTGCTCTCTGCAACCAGGTGAGGAGAGCTGGCTGATGTGGCCGTAATTGTTTCCCAGGGGCATGGGTGGTAAAGGTTTATTGAAAACCAACCAAATCTCTGCCCCACTACTCCCCGCCCCCAGCCCTCCTGCTCCGGCTGCAAGTCCCCTGGCTGCCCTCATGTTAGACGGCATGGCTTCATTGTCCTCTGGCTTAAGGAGAATCTTTCCTGCAGGTTATAAGTGGGCACCTTTATCTACCTAGTACTAGTGTGTGAGAAGTTTTGAAATGAATGTTCATGTACTGGATTGTGTGAAATGCCTTTTCTGTGCCTAATGACACCTTCATATATTTTTCTTTCTCCACTAACCTGCCAGGGGGGTGAGTTATCTTACCGGACTTATTAAGGTTCAGCAGCACAGAAACCTTATGGCATTTACTTTTTTCTTTTTTTTTTTGAGATGGAGTCTTCCTCTGGTGCCCAGACTGGAGTGCAGTGGTGCCATCTCAGCTCCCTGCAATCTCTACCTCCTGGGTTCAAGCGATTCTCCTGCCTCAACCTCCTGAGTAGCTGGGATTACAGGTGCATGCCAACATGCCCAGCTAATTTTTGTATATATATATATATATATATATATATATATATATATTTTTTTTTTTTTTTTTAAGACAGTCTCACTCCGTCACCAGGTGCCAGGCTGGAGTGCAGTGGCGTGACCTCGGCTCACTGCAACCTCCGCCTCCCGGGTTCAAGCAATTCTCCTGCCTCAGCCTCCCGAGTAGCTGGGACTACAGGCACGCGCCACCACGCCCAGCTAATTTTTTTTTGTATTTTTAGTAGAGAGGGGTTTCACCATGTTGGCCAGGATGGTCTTGATCTCTTGACCTCGTGATCCGCCCTCCTCGGCCTCCCAAAGTGCTGGGATTACAGGTGTGAGCCACCACGCCCAGCCTAATTTTTGTATTTTTTAGTAGAGACAAGGTTCACCATGTTGACTATGGCTGGTCTTGAAGTCCTGACCTCAGGTGATCCACCCGCTATGGCCTCCCAAAATGCTGGGATTACAGGTGTGAGCCACCATGCCTGGCCTTCTTAGGGCATTTACTATCTGGCTCCTTAGGGAAAAATTTAATCCCTAGTCTAGGGCAAAGTTTTATCCAGTCCTCCCAAAAGTTCTGGCAGGAATATAGGCAGAGAGTATCATGCTCATTTTATGGGTGAGAGAGATCCAGAAAAGTCTGGTGCCTTCCCCAGGGATGTACAGCTCACAGTGCAGAAGGCATGATGGGAACAATCTTCTGCTCACCTCCTCCTACCCGCACCAGGGCCAGAGCAAAGAAATGCCAAGAACGCTGCCCAGCTCCCCCACCACCCCCAGAGACTTGGTGAGGTGAGCTCTGGATGGCAGCTGGGAAAATCTTCTTTTCACGAGGGCTCCCCTCTTCCAGCCACAGTCATTGGACCTCTCAGGAGGGCTGGGTTGGAAGCATCCTGAGAATGATGAGAAGCTGAGAAACGGTGCTCCTCAGATTCACCATTGACGAGACTGGTGCCTTCCCGGTGAAGTGAACATGCAGGATGAGTCCTCCAACAGGACCTTCGTGGAGTCTAAGTAACACAGCAAACCTCCTCCCCAAAGGCTGTCCACCAGGTGCCCCCCCAGACTGCAAAGGGATAAGGGTTCTGAAGTCCCCTCTCTCATCATCTGTGCTCAGGCAGAGCCTTGAGAGGACCACTGCCTGCGTTCTGAGTGGGGCGCAAATGGATCCACAGTGAGCCTGAGCTTCTGTGAGCTTGACTAAGAAACAGCACAGGGCGGGCGCAGTGGCACACACCTGTAATCCCAGCACCTTGGGAGGCTGAAGTGGGCGGAACACGAGGTCAGGAGATCGAGACCATCCTGGCCAACATGGTGAAACAGCATCTCTACTAAAAATACAAAAATTAGCTGGGCGTGGTGGTGCGTGCCTGTCATCCCAGCTACTCGGGAGGCTGAGGCAGGAGAATCGCTTGAACCAGGGAGCCGGAGGTTGCAGTGAGCTGAGATTGTGTCACTGCACTCCAGACTGGTGACAGAGCGTGACTCTCTCCAAAAGAAAAGAAAAGAAAAGAAAAGAAAAGAAAAGAAAAGAAAAGAAAAGAAAAGAAAAGAAAAGAAAAGAAAAGAAAAAGAAACAGCACAACCGTTCTTCGGTCATGAACTGCACCTGCCTGCACACCCCCACGCCTCAGACACAGCTGCTGAATGCGCTGGAGGCAGCCTTCTGAATGGTGCGAGGCCTTTCAACCATAAACAGAGGGCTATGCAGAGGCTGGGAGCAGCCGGCAGGACACTGAGGCCACTAGAGGAGGCAACCTCCTGCTTTTTGTGGAAACTTTTCAGGCCACCTCCTCCCGGAGACCCTGGGAGAAAGGGCTCATAAATAATCATCCAACACAGAACTTTAGAACAAACTGGACTCCTCCAGGAGGGAGAGGCCACAAAAGGCTTGGTGGACTGAAGTATGGGACAAGCTGTGTGAGGGGAGCCTAAGCTGGCTGGGGTACCCTCTGGGGGAAAGCAGGGAGAGGGCTAGGGACTTGAGGGTGGCATTTGGGCCGTGGTTGTAATGTTCCCAAAGGAAGTGTTCTAGAAATGAAGTGTCAGTGTAAATGCACCTCTGGCTGCTGGCTTCGGGGAATTAGGTTGGGGGCAGGGTTATGTAAACTGGCTGGCCGCCAGAGGGACTCTGCAAGGTGCAGAGGGAGGCAGGGACCTGCGGGAGGAGCTGCAGGGGCCACCTGCTGCACCAGGTCAGTCCCATCAGTCAGTACCTCTGTCCACATCACACATGGTCACACACAAAAAAGAACCCTCCCTTCAGCTATCCCTGCAGTCACCCCATTTCTCTGCCATATCACAGCAGAACTTCTCCAAAGAATGCTTCATGTTTTCTCTGTCCACTTTTATCATGGTTCAGCTGCAGTAGTATCCCAGCCAGGGGATTCAACACAGGCAAACGCCATGGGCCAGACCACGTTTGCCATGGCCAGGAAACAGCAAAGCAGCCACTGTGGCCAGAAGGAGTGAAGGAGCACTGAGGAACTAGACTGGTAGACTGCAGAAGCCTGCATGCTCTGCACTCTGTGGCCTGTGGCCCAGACTTCAATCCCATTCTAAAAGCCAAACACTGGAGTGACAGCTGAATTCTCAGTGATAGAAGCCAAAGTCAGTGAGATAATGTTAATGACACCAAGAGAAAATACTTACTAACCTAAAATTATATACCCAGCAAAACTATCTTTCAAGAAAGAGAGGAAACAAAACTGAGGGAGATAATAGGACTGGTTTGTCAGAGAGCAGTGACTCAAGGGACCACATTAAAGAACTCTTCATTCTTCTGAGTCCCAGAGTATATGTGCAATCATAACTGTGGGAATTAAGAAACACAGAAAAATGTGTCTGACTTACAGTACACTGAACAAATAATAACACTGATGGGTACACCCTGACCCAAGCTCAGGATGCCTTTGAGTAGCCAAGATTATGTTGTATTATGACATAATCAAGCGGGAGAAGGATCAAAGATCAATTTCATTTGTTCATCAACCTTTTTCCTGTTGGAGAGAAGTCTCAGGGCACCTCTGGAACCCATAAATCTTCTGCTGGCTAATGAAACTCTTGGTCCAAATATAGAACCTACTTGGAAGTGCCAGTGTGGCTAGACCATACAATGAAATTCCAAAAATCTCTGAGAGGGCCTCAGACACACATCTTCAAGGTGCTAACTCAAGGGGCAAGGCTAAAATTGTCAAAGAGGTGGCTGGTTACTTTATATGAATGAGTCAAATGGAATGTCAAGGCTCCAAGTTAACTCAGAGACAACAGAGTGCAAAGCTATCATTTTATGGTGGTTCCCAAAGAGATGGCCACAGGGTGGTGATTGGCAGAGCCAGGAATGAACTGCCCTCCTGACCCCAGCCCATGACTTGTGTGCTGTCTGCTGTCTGGTGTAGCTTCAGAGGGTTGGGGCTCTTTCTCCCTGAGTGGGTTCCCTTCCTCTAGGCTCAGACACAGGATATTGCCTTTGGCTCCCAAGATGCAAAGTTCACAAACTTAGCTATTACCATCATGGCACCTAAGATCCAAACTGCTTTTATCAAAGGAGTGAGGCAGGATGAAGAAACATGCACATGTAGAGGGCTGGGCCTTGGCTGTTCTGTGCTGACAGGATGGGGTCAGTCTGACTAGAACCTTCTACACATCCTCCCTACCCCTCCCCACATCCCCAAACAGCTTCAATCATGTAACATATGATCAGCAACCCCTCAGGGAAGGAGCCTTGTCTATTCCCTGACTGGGCAGATACCACCCACCCTGGGCTTTGCTCATGCTCAGCACTTCTCACCCACAGGCAGGGGCTGCTAAGTGGCCATTTTACCCACTAGGGTGCAAACCCCCTGAAGGCAGCAACTGTGTAAGAGTATGGCGGTCATGTCTACTCCAGGCCTGGCACCTGTTAAGTCTTCAGTACCTATTCAAAGAACACTTGAACAAATGAATTGATGACTCCATTGCCATTGGCATCCCAAGGACCTAGTACATTGCCAGCAAAATGCACTGAATGAATACATCAAGTAAGTGAATCCATCCTATGACATCCACTGGTTGGTGTCCAAAAGACATCTGGATATGGGACATGAGCAGAGGGTGGGATGCCTGCATTCAGGCCTCCAAATCTCACTCAGCCTGAGGGACGCCTCATACCTCTTGTCAGTCAGAGAGTTTCTGTCTTGGAACATTCTATGAGGCTGGAAACTCAGTCCTAGGCTTGCTGCTGCAGCCCTCTCTAGAGTGGTCAGCATTCTGAACCATTGTTTCAAAAACCACCACGACTTGACTGCTGGGTGTAGAGGAAGGAGATGGTACAGCAGGATCTACTCATGCTGTGAAACAGCTTTGGTGTCAGTTGAATTCTTCCAGGCAAGGTTCTGAGGGTTGTTTTCTGCTGAAGTTTTCTCACCTGAGTAATGAGGATAATAAAATGATCTCTGATATATGTGAAAATTAGATAATGTACGTTAAATGCCTAATCCCAAGTGGATTCTTATAACGAGGTTTTTGTTTTCTCATCGTCACATCCTCAGTGTCCTGACGCTGGCGGGAGCTTTGGGAAGTGGACTGGGAGGTAACAGAGGAAACAGGCCCGTTCAAGCTGTTTCCCTTCTGGCCCCTTTGTGTGGTCTTAGAATTCAACCTACTCCATCCATCCCACTGACATCCTGTAGAATGATGTTCCTCTTTATGAGTTTGCTAAAGCAAATTTAGCAATCCCAGAGATCATTTTTTTTTTAAAGGAAATGTTACTTCTTTTAACTATAAGCGCACTTGCCTTACCTGAGATATAAGACTCAAAGACAGGTCTCCCGTGGGACACCCCCACCACCCCGACGACACCTGATTCCTCCCTGCCCCATTCCTACCCGCTGGTGGCCTCTGCAGGCCATTCTGGGCCCCTGATCTGTTCTGTGTTCCCGGTGCTTGGGATGCTGTTTGTGTAGCTGTGCCCAAGCTTCCAGCTCAGAGCAAGAGTCAGTGGGTCTGAAGGGACTCCTCCCTAAGTCCTCCCCCAAAACAGTGTAAGCACCTCTTTGCCTGTGAAAGTCCTTGTTTACATCTGTAGTCCCAGATGAATTTCTATTAATAGAGCCACCTTTCACCTTCAAAAGTGGCCCAGTTTGACAAATGGTATGAAATAGGTGCTAGGTCCCGAGCCTCAGAACCATCACTGAATCCTCTCATGTCCACAGGTAGTCCTCACCCGTCACCACCCACACAGCACATGGTTCACTCTCCACGCTCCCACTCTTGTCCTTGTCCCCCACTGTCAGGCCTCAACACAGCAGCCAACTCTTCACAGATGGTCAGCTCCTGTCATCCTCTGCTGGCAACCCCCCACCAGCTTCACATCCAGCCACTGCTCCCTCTGACCTCAATGCCAGCTACTTCCTCCCTTCCCACTGGGGTTTCATGCTGTTCCTCACCTTTTCACCCTGGTTGATCCCCCTGCCTAGAAGACTCTCCCTACACACCCATGTACATTCCACACATAGGCCTTCAGTCAAATGTCACAGCACACATGTCACCTGACCATACAAATCAACTAGAAACCCCACACCCTATCCCCCAAGGCTGTTTGGTTTTTCCACAGAAATTGCCACTATTTAATATGGGTACGTATCTTTTTTTTCCTGCTTCCCTCATGTAGGGGTTATCTATCTAACAAACACTTATGCAGCACTTACTATGGCCAGACACAGTTCTAAGCATCTTATGAATACCAGATCCAACTTTTTTTAAATTTTCTTTTAGAGACAGGGTCTCACCAGGTTGCTCAGGCTGATCTCCAACTCCTGGCTTCAAGCAATCCTCCTGCTTAGGCCTCCCAAAGACTTGGGATTCCAGGCATGAGCTGCCGTGCCTGGCCCTCAGATCCAATTTTACAAGCACTGTGTTCACTCAAGTCGTCTCAGCATCATCAAAGATCAGCACTGCAGGCACTGAACTGTAATTATGTTTTCAGACCTGTCTCAACCCACTAGATCGTCTAAGAAATTGCTAGTGCCTGGCATAGCCTGGAGCTCTGTGGTCACAGTGAATACTGGCTGCCTGAATGAACTTCAGCTCTCCTAAGGCCGGGGCCAGACGACATGGCTTGATGACGTACCCCCTCCTCCTCTAAGGTCTGCTTCCTTCCCCTTCTGCAGCTCAAACCCCACCCTGGGCCACAGGCTTTGAACAACTCCTAAATCAGAAGCAATTCATCTCCATTTGACAGTGACGACTCTCAAGGAGAAACTCATTTTGAAAAATGTTTATTCATCTTACTTTTTCCTGGCCAATTGCTTTGGTCATCTGCACAGATTCTAAAAACTGGCTTTCAGCATGTGTTTTTCCAAGCAAATGAACTTCATCATCACAAGGCAGAGCTCCGATTTTAGTCCCTGTGGAGTCTGGGCTCTGACGACCTAGGCTAGTCATCATCTAAGCCTGGAATGACTGTTTGGGACCCTCATGGCCAACTTGAAGCCTTCCTTCCTCAGCCACTCTGGGCCCTTGAAAAGGTCACATGCATTTGTGGCAGAGATTCTATCATAACGAAGTTTACCCCAAAGTCGGCAAACACATGTACCTAGAACTCATCCCAATCGTAGATTGCTCACCAGACAGGTTACATGATGTGCACCAGTTAACATGCCACAGGAGAGTTACATTCCAGGAAAAAACAAAATGCTATTTAAAAAAAAACAAAACAAAACACCAAAACAGCTCTCCTCCTTTGATCTGATGGTCTGCAGAAGTCCTCAAATCCACACACCGCCACTCTTCCAGACCAACCGTCCACTGTGGCCTTCTCAATCTCATCCAAAGTCACATTCACAACCTTGCCTGGGGCTTGGGTTCTTGATTTTGGCAGCTGCAACCACGTAGTGTCTTCTTGTAGAACTCTAACCTCCAGTCTCTCATGAGTCCCTAAATTCCAAGAAGCATAAAAAAAACAGCAAAGCACAAGTGTATACTTCCAAACTTTGAAAATACATTAAAATCACAGGAACAAATATGGCCACACAGCAGTGTACATACTGTACAGGCCTTATTCCTTTACGCGGCACATGAATGAGAAGCGGCCTCTTCCAAACTGAATGCACTTATTAACCAAAAAATACACATGACCATCTAATGCTAAAGCCATCCACCAGGATGGTACTGGAAATTTAGTGGCCAATGTGGAGAAAAAGCAGGCAGAAAAACAGGGGAACAAAACGAAAGGCTCTCTTGGTATCAGCCTGTTCAAGCAGCCACGACTCCTTATCAGGTGAACGCAGTTCATCAGTTGGCAACCTAAAGTTCAAGTTGGGGAAATTCATCATCACAACATAAATTCTGAGCTTGAGATTCTCATATCTGGGAATCACACAAACCCAACCACCTGTGCACAATGCTACCACCTGTAGGAAGGTCATCGCAAACGCTCCAATCTCCTAACAACATTCACGTTTCCAGCAAGTACCTTCGCTTCACAC
The DNA here is from genome assembly GCA_963574635.1 of Cheracebus regulus. Lineage (NCBI taxonomy): Eukaryota > Metazoa > Chordata > Mammalia > Primates > Pitheciidae > Cheracebus > Cheracebus regulus. The sequence goes on from CAUYQU010090624.1 coordinate 71,413, forward strand.
TTCTCTCCCCACCCACGGACTGAGCAGGTCTACGTCCTGCAAATACTTTAAGTGGTCATGACTCTTTACAACAACATATCGTTAGTTCCTCTAATTACCTATGAAAAAAGAGTGAAACCAACTTGGCGGAGAGCGTGGCACGGCTCTGCGCTCCCCTCCCTGGCTGCCCAGCGCCTTCCACGCGGGACACTCCCCGCCGCGCTCCCAGCCCCGCGCGGCCCCGCCGGCTCAGCAGCACTCGCAGCCGGCAATCCGCTGGTGCAGCTCCACGATCCTCTTGCCCATCCGCGCCGCCTCCGCGGCCTTCCTCTCCGCCTCGGCGCACAGCCTGGCCACCCGCTCCTCCGCCTCCGCGCGCGGACTGGGTACAGGGGCTCGGGCGCCCCGCTCCTCCGCCTCCACCTCGCTCTTGATGGCGTCTAGCAGGCTCTGGATCTCCAGCAGCTTCCTGCGGGCCCGCCAGTGCGCCCGGGCACGCTCGCGCTCCAGGGAGGCCAGGTCCTCCCAGCCGGCGTGGGACGCGGGGCTCAGCGGGCTGCCCGGGTCTTCCCGAGGCTCTCGCGCCTGGTCCGCGTCCATGGGCCGCATCCTGTCGCCGGCCCTTCCCGCCCGCTGGCCACTCCGAGGCCGCCCACCAGCAGCGCGCCCGGAAGCCTCGCTGTCACCAGCGACCGAACTAGCAACAGGTGGCACCAGTTTTCGCAGCGAGCACGGCGTCCAAAATGGGCTACCAACCGTCTGCCAGGGCGCTGCCACTGCGGCCCTTTTACGACACCCAGGCTCCTTTACCGCCACGCAGCGAGCTAGAACCGCATTCGGGGCGCCCGCCTCGGCGGACCTGCGCGCGCACGCGCTCCCCCGCACGCATGCGCACCCCACGTCCCCGCCAGCTCTAGCGCCGGGACTCCCTAGGGATTCTAGGGCGTGGCCCCTCACACTGCTGGCATGCCCCTCACACTGCTGGAAGGTTAAGGTCGCCTTCACGCTAGTTCAAGGAACTGGCTGACGCTGATAACGATGGCCCAAGCACTGCTCTAAGTTCCCAACATTCCAAATTTTAAAAACCCAGGCTGAGGTGGAAGGATCGCTTGAGCTCAGGAGTTCCACACCAGTCTGGGCAGCAAAGCGAAGAACCCTAAAACAACAACAACAACAAAACCAAGAAATTAGCCGGGCGTGGTGGCGCGCGCCTGTCGTCCCAGCTACTTGGGAGGCTGAGGTGGGAGGATGGCTTGAGCCCAGGAGGTCGAGGCTACAGTGATCTGTGAACGCCTGATCGCGTCACTGCACCCAGCCCAATGACAGAGCGAGACCCTGTTTCAAAATAAATACATAAAAATAAATAATTAACAAGCGCATTCCGTGGTCCCGTTAGAATAGTCCAGGCTCCGAGAAGCCAGGTGCTCACAGCTGGGGTTTCCCCACAGCCAGGGCCTCCGCTCCCTCCTGCCACAGGCAGACGCTCCTGAACGCAGAGCTGCGGCCTTGGTGCGGATGCTGACGGCTGTGACCCGGCTTCCCCTACTTCTTTCTTAAGAGTATAAGCTTCACTCTGCCTGGGGCTTTGGCTATGACTCAGAGTCTGGCTTTACCCACCCTGAGCACCCCAAGGCCAAGGTGGGTCTGATTCTGCAATGTTTCCTCAGCCCTGCCAGGCTCTGAAAATGTCCTTAGGAATAACTCTGAAAGAATTCTTTCTTCACCCGACTATATAAGTGCCTCTGTGAGAAAAGACACCTTAGTCAATTTAGTCATCTGTTTCCTCACAGCTTGAAATGGGCTTGACATACATACAGCAGGAGCTCAATAAAGGCTGACTGAACACTCATTTCCCAAGAGATCTTTATTAAGCACCCACTGCATGTCATTGTGTCTAGGCTCAGTCACTGTGTACCTCTAGCAGAAAATTAAGCCGAGCCTCCACGCTTGATGGCCAGGGGTCACTCTCAGCTCCTACAGGTCACTCTCTGGTCCTTACACCTGGCCCTCTCCGTCTTCAAACCCAGTAAGAGCATGTCGGATCCTTCCTATCCTTCCAGGCTCTCTGACATCCCCTTCTGCTCCGAGGTGGAGAAAACTCTCTTTTTAAGGGGCTCGCTGTGGTTCAAATATGTGAGTCCCCCCAAATTCATATGTTGCAAAGTAGTCCTCAGTGTAATGATATTAGGAGGTGGGGTCTTGGGGAGGTGACTAGCACCCTCATAAAAATAACCCCAGAGGGCCACCTTACCCCTTCTGCCATGTGAGGTTACAGCAAAAAGATGGACTTCTATGAACCAGAAGTGGGCCCTCGCCAGACACCAAACCTGCTGGCACCATGATCTTTTACTGCTCAGCCTTCAGAGTTCAGAGAAATACATTTCTGGTGTCTAGAAGACACTCAGTGTTGGAAATACAAGTTGGAAATAGATGCTCGGTGCTGCAAAGAAAAATTAGTACTGGGATAATATCTATTTAGATGCCATTGGAGTTCCTCGTGAAGTACCAGAAAAATGTAAAGCCAGGAATCAAATAACTGCAGGGTTTGAGTCAATGTTGTTTTGATATGTAACAACTAGTAAAAATGTAGATTGGATAAACTACATTTATTACAACCAGCAGGGATTTGTTAACTATTCCAAAGATGCGGTTAAGGGAATAGCTGAACAATTCAGATCCACTAGTCAAATGGCCTGGGAGAGTAGGATAGCTTTAGATATGATATTAGCAGGAAAAGGTGGTGTTTGTGTTATGATCAACACTCAGTGTTGCACCTTTATCCCAAACAACACTGCTCCTGATGGAAGCATAACAAAGCCCTCCAAGGGCTTACTGCCTATCAAATGAGTTAGCAAAAAATTCCAGCATTAACAACCCTATTTCAACTGGGCTCGAGAGATGGTTCGGTCAATGGAAAGAGACCATAGCCTCAATTCTTACTTCTCTAGCAACTGTAATAAGTATACTCCTTCTTGTTGGGTGCTGTATTATACCATGCATCCAAGGGCTAGTACAAAGACTAGTAAACACAGCACTTACTAAAATCTCCTGGCACCCTCCCTCACCTTATTCAGAAAAGCTACTTCTCGTAGAAAGTCAGGCAGAGCAGTTGAGTCAAGATACGTTAAACAAGTTTGAAGAGGAACCATAAAGCAAGAGGAGGAAAACTGTGGAAAGTAGAGAAGTTCCTCTTCAAAGTTTCCTTTCTTGTTTAAGAAAAATTCATACGTGTTAGAAATAATAGTTTGTTTTAAACACTTTCTTTAAAAGCTGTCTTTCCTTTTTGCCAGAAGTCCTATCCTATGTAGCTGTTAGACATGCTTACAGGCACGTAGCACATTCTGTGTCCTTGTTCTTTAACCAAGATACCTGTGCATGTCTCAGCTCACAGCCTATGCCCCTTCCTCATTTGGACTTCCCTCTTTTACTCTCCATTGCTTTTACCTGTTTAGAAAAGTTTCAAGTTATCAGCCAATTGGGTTTTACTTTAGATTGTGAGGTCTGGCTCCAGCCAATGGAGATCAGACACAGCAGTAAGGACAACCCTAATGGATAAGAAATAAATATGTCTGCTTTCATTAGTTTGTTGTACAATCATGGCAAGATTGCTAGTGGGAGTACCCTTTCTGCAGGAAGTAAAAAGAATTGCTTTGCTGACAGACCCTTTGTCCTAGTGCTAATTTTTCTTTTCGGCATTGAGCATCTGTTTCCAACTTCTATTTCCAACACTCAGTTTCTGGTATTTTGTGAGCGCAGCCTGAACAGACTAATATAGGGCTCATGTGATTGTGTAACAGCATTGATTCCATGGTAAAGAAAAATTTTACTTGCTCAATTATAATTACTGCTTTGCTTAAGTTTGTAGACTATGCTAAAAACAGCCTTGGGAAGAGGACCTTCAGCACTGACCAACAATCCTGGGCGTGGGCTGATCGACAGTTTTTACCCAGAGAGTGAAGATCATGGAGGAGCCATCTTAAATTCTGCCCACCACAGGCTCCCAGGAATCCTCATGTCACGATCTCACTGCAGCCAATGTGACTAACACAGCAGTAATGAAGTCTGGAGAGCTAAACGCACCTCAAAAAGAATTGTCTCTTGGTATGAGTGGAAGGGGGTAAAATACATGGAAACCCACGAAAGTTTTGAGGTGGACACATTAGCAAAAATGCTCCTGATTGGAAGAGTGAGGTGCAGAAGAGTCAAGGAGCCAACACAGCGACAAACTGGGGTGGGCAACGGAGAGAGGGACTCAGAATGCCCTCCGGGGTGGACTCACAGAAGACCAGATTTGCAGCATCCCTGACAGTGAAGGTTGCACAGAGTGAGGCCACACTCTGGGAGTCGGCTATTCCTACCCACCCACGCTGAACTCTCAGGGCACACCCTGGGGGCGGGCTGCAGCTACCCACCCATGCTGAACCCTCTGGGGCACCAGCAGCTGCTCCCAGCAGGGGGAACAGCTTGGGACTGTGTGGTTGAGCTGTGATTAAGTGGCTGGGACTTCTGAACTGTGATAAAAGCACCGCGCAGAGTGGGAAGGAGGCCGGGGAGGAGTCTGTGCTCTCAGCGAGTGTGAGTGTGTGAGTGGTTAGCATGTGTGTATGTGTATGTGTATGCATGTATGTGTATGCATGAGCATGATGAGTGCACGTATGTGAGCATGTGTGAGTGGTGTGGGTGGGTGGGTGAGCACGAGTGTGCAGGTGTGAATGTGTATGTGTGAGCGTAAGTGTGCATGTGAGTGCGTGTGAGAGCATGTGTGAACAAGTGCGAGTATATGTATGTGTGGAAGTGAGCATGAATGTGTATGTGTACTGTGAGCCTGTGTGAGCGTGAGTGCACATGTGTGTAACAGGTGAGCATGTGAGTGGGTATGTGTGAATGTGAGTGAACAGCTGTGAAGGTGTGTGAACGTGCTTGAGTGTGAGCATGGGAGTGTGCACGAGTGCATGTGAGCATGTGTGTGAGCGTGAGAGCATGTGTGTGAGCATGCCCGTGCACAAGTGAGTGCATGTGTGTGAGCACCTGTGAGCGGGTGTATGTGTATGCATATACAGGTAAGCATGTGAGCGGGTATGTGTGAATGTGAGTGAACAGCTGTGAACGTGTGTGAACGTGCTTGAGTGTGAGCATGGGAGTGTGCACGAGTGCATGTGTGAGCATGTGTGTGAGCGTGAGAGCATGTGTGTGAGCATGCCCGTGCACAAGTGAGTGCATGTGTGTGAGCACCTGTGAGCGGGTGTATGTGTATGCATATGTATGAGTGAGCATGAGTGCATGAACGTGCACGTGTGAACAGGGTCAGCGTGTGTGAGGATGAGTGTGAGCTAGTGTGTGTGAGTGCGTGTGAGCAAGAATGTGAGCAGGTGTGTGAGCATGTGAGCAAGCGTGTAGGTATGCGTGCGTGTGAGCACGTGTGAGCGGGTGTGTGTGTGAGCATGTGTGTGTGAGTGGGCATGATGAGCGTGCGCGGCCTGCCGGAGCCGGAGACTGGGAGGCGCGACAGGCCGAGGCCGAGCCGCCCTCCTCGGGAGCGCTTCCGTCACGTCCCAGGCGGCGCGGGAAGCTGTCGCTGCGCCGCGGTTCCTAAACCCGCCTCACCCACAAAGAATTTTAAAGAAAAGTAGCATCGGGAGAAGGCAGGGAGGAGGCCCGCAGAGGCTTGGCGAGGAGAGCTCCCCGAGCCCTGGCTTCACCAGGTCAGGGCCCCTGGTGGCGACAGGGCGCGACCCCAGCTGTGGCCCCACCCGGCTCTGGGCGAGCGCCGCACCCAGGACCCGGAACCCAGGGTCCCGGGCGCGCCCGCCTCGCGTCGGTCCGCGCCCCCTCGCTCCAGGCCCCAGGGTCCACCAGGAGGGAGCCCGGGCCGGCTCAGGAAGGCGCGGGGCTGGGGACAGACAGCGCCGTGGGGCCCGCTGCCCAGCGACCGGGGCGACCGTCCCACGCGCGGCTGCTGTCCGAGACCCCCGCCCAGCCCGGGCGCCCATCCGCGCCCCTTCCGAGTCTGAGCCGCCGCAGCCCCGGTCCCAGCCAGCCCGGGGACGGAAAGAGGCAGGCGTTAAAGAGCCAAGATCCGGGGTTCTCTCTCCGTGCAGGGGCTGCACATTAGAATAAAAGAGGACCTCAGAGCTCACGGCCTGTTTTCCAAGATCCTGCTCATTTCCACCGTGGGCAGTTCAGCAGACCATTAATTCGACTGATATTCTATTCCCTGGAGATAAAGCAACACACCCGCCCCTTCAAAACTAGGGTAGTAATGATTAAAATTTTAAGATAAAGATCTGTTTAGATACATTGCTGAGCTGGAAGAAAAAAATATGGAATCTCTAGAGGCCAAACATGAAAAAGAATAAGCAGGCAATCCACTCATAGGAGCGTTCAAGCCAGCCTTGGCTCTAAAGGCATCTCCAAACCTTGGTGAACTTGAGCAGGGGACAGTCTAGAGCCTCAGAACGTTGGCAGCTGCGGAGGACACATGACCCAGATTGCCCTTCAGGAATGAAGGTCTTATTCCAGCTGCTGAGACGGCCCCAAGCCAGCAGCCGTCTTCAGAGATTGTCACCGCGTCCTTCCTGGGGCAGCTGCATTTGATGATTGATCCCTGCAGAGACAGAAAGCCCAGTCCTCTCGCTCCAATGTGGGGAGAGTTCTGAAGGGCCATCAAACTGTCCTAGTTATCCATTGCTGCATAACAAATTTTCGCAAAACTTAAAAGCTTAAAACAAACATTTATTACTCACAGTGTCCATGGGTCAGGGAGCTGTGCAGGGCATAGCTGAGTGCCTCTGGCTCAAGGTCTCTCAAGGTTGCCAATCAAGATGTTGGCTGGGCTACTGTAGTCTGAAAAGCTCAACTGGGGTGGCACTTGGCACCCAGGTCTCCTCGCCAAGCCTCCCAGTTGAGGTCTGTGAAGGGGAGATCTGCTTTCAAAATCAAGCCTGTGACTGTTGTCAGGGCTTGGTCCCAAACCACAGAGCCTTTACACTGGGTTGCTCCACAACACGGTGTCTGCTCACCCTGGGCTGAGCAATGGTGAGAGGGCGAAAGGGCGTGCATGGTGAAAGCCATGACATCCCACCGCTTCTGCAGAATTCTGTCCACTAGAAGCAGGTCAGTAACTCTGGCCCATGCTCAAAACAGAGATTCTACAAAGGTCTGATTGCCAGGTGGCAGGGATTGCTGAGGGCCATCTTAGAGGGTGCCTGTCATGCTGTCTTCAGAACCCCCTAGATGGTTGGGTAAGGCTTCTGCCGAGCTTTCACCACAGCTCAACTTCTCCCTCACCCCATCCTGCTTCTTTTCCTTCCCTCCAGCAGGGTGGATCCCAAGAGCACTCACTAATAACCCTCCTACTAACTAAATGACATTTCAGAGAATGCTCTGTGGCAACAGAGGTCTACCCAGGGATCAGCCAACTGTGGCCCACCCCATGGGCCAAATTCAGCTCATTTGACATAGCATCAACTCATTTATTTTCACAATATCCCTATGAGGTAGCTACTCTTAAGTATACCCATTTTATAGATGGGGTAAAGTGAGGTGAAAAGACTTGCAAAACATTACAAAGTCAGTCAGTTGGCAGTGGACCACTGCGTCCTCGCTCCACCCTAATTCTCCATCTTACATGTCTACCAGCAGCACAGTGTATTTTGTTACCCACCAAACACGTCACCACAGGAGATATTGATATGTTTTCTGAATATTCCCTGCTCCAAAATGTAAGCTTCGCCAGCGCGGTAACGCTGTTCTATTTCAGAACAATCCCTGGCCTGTGAGGTGCCCCTCATAGAGCTACTGCCTGCATGTGTGGGCCTGGCACACTGTCTGTGAATTATTTTGTTGTCTTCACTACCAGGTCTCTTGTCTCTATTCCTCCTCCAGGATCTGTGGTGCACTGTGTAGCCAATGCTTTTGAACACAGGTACCCAGGGCTGGAAGTGTGCCTGCTTCTCTCACTCCTCCTCATTTCCATGCCTGGGGATGACCTATCCTTCCGATTGCAGCTTCACACAATGTGTTATAACCCGCAGTTTACTGCATTTGATGACAATGAGGCAGACACTGCCATCTTCAGAAACGTGTTTTATTCTCTTTTTCCTCGTGAAGTTTAAGACCTTTTGTTCATTTGGACAAATATATATAATATATAGGTTTTTAGGTTTTACATTTTGACAAGCAACAACCATTATTACATGTGAATGTGGTGTTTTTGTTTTTGTTTTCTGAGACAAGGTCTTGCTCTGTCGCCCAGGATGGAGTGCAGTGAGATGATCTCAGCTCATTGCAGCCTCAACCTCCCAGGCTCAAGCGATCCTCCCGCCTCAGCCTCCTGAGTAGCTGGGACTATAGGTGTGTGCCACCATGCCTGGCTCGTTTTTTATTTTTATTTTTAAATTTATTGTATTTTATTTTTTTGTAGGGGGAGGGTCTCACCATGTTCCCCAGGCTGGTCTCAAACTCCTGGCCTCAAGCAATCCTCCCACCTTAGCCTCCCAAAGTGCTGGGATCACAGGCATGAGCCATGACACCCAGTCACATACGGTATTTTAACCTCAGATCCCTGTCAGGTCTATTCAAATGGGCCGAAGCAGGTAAGTTATGACCCTGTGAAGGAAGGCCAAAGCACCAGCACCACGACTCCTTCCCGGAGACCTTCAGGCCCTTTTCAGAATTCTCTTCTTTTATGCCCCAAAGGGCCTGAAATGCACGAGGGAGATCTGTCAATGAAGCTGACCCCTAAATCAAACCACAAACAAAATACAAGAAGAACTCAATCATATTTAGGTTTCAAGTCAAATTAGACCTAGTTAGGTTGTGCAAACTCACCTGAAAAATCACACAATGTCCACCAAATCACATAATTAAATGATTCAATTTCAGAGGAAAAATCTGATTTGTTCTTACAGAGAAAGTTCTAAACTGCATACAAAGCTGTATTCCCCCTCATTTCCCAGGGGCATCTTTCAATGGAACAGGTAGAGCTCCTTCAACAACTCTGTAGTTTGAGGACTGACACAAGTTTCCGGCTTGTCCCAAAGTTTCCAGCAGTGATTAGGTCCCATGTGACATAGCAAAATGCACAGAAGCAGGAAAAATTAAAACTATTGAGAAATTCCAAAAACGAAAAATGTGATCAACCATCTCATCAATGGACAATCGTGATTAAAATTTCTTCTTTCTTCCTTCTTTCTTTCCTCCTCCTCCTTCTGCTCTTTTTTTTTTTGAGACAGGGTCTCACTCAGTCACCAGGCTGGAGTACAGTGGTGTGATCATAGCTTACTGCAGCCACAATCTCCTGGGATCAAGTGATCCTCCAGCCTCAGCCTCCTGAATAGCTGGGACTACAGATATGAGCCACCATGTTACTGGTCTTGACTATGAGTTGACTAGGTTCTTGGAGTTTTGAACAAAGAATTGGACAAAATGCACAAACAAAGCAGCAAAAGAAGGAAGCAACAAAAGCACAATATTGAAACTAAAATCCATTCCACAAAGTGGAAGCAGGCTGGAGCAAGGGTTTAACAGCCCTGGTTACAGCATTTTCTTGGGTTTAAACCTCTAGAGGTTTCCCAGCGGTTACCTAGTTACATCCTATGTAAATGAAGACTTGGCACACAACCAGTCTGATTGGTTGCATGAGGCAGCCAATCAGAGGCTGAAGTGAAGTTATAAAGTGACACCCTCTGCAAATGAAGACTTGCCCCTTGACCAGTCTGTTTGGTCTCCAAATTCCGTTTTTCATCCGTGACACAGTGGAAGGTGTGGGAGGTTGTAAAGAAGTAGCCTCTGATCGTTTTGTTACTTGGCTGTGGAGGGGTGAGGTTTTCCTCTGATTCAGTTTAGGAAGTCAGCACAACAGCCTTAGGTTCCCTGGGTCTCTTGCCTTAACCATGCATGGCTAATTTTTTTTTTTTTTTTGAGACTGGGTATCAGTATGCTGCCCAGCCTCAAATTTCCTTGCGAGTCATTCCCAAACCAAAGTTTTTTCCAGAACATATAATGGTCACCACACAGATCACATAAGGACTTAGTGTTACATGTGGAAGGGACATGTACAGAAAAACAGAAAAGTGAAAACAAAAGGTTTCTCATTCCAGTTTTTACAGGGTGTCAGTTGACCAAAGTCCACTGGTGAACCTAATGGACAACTGGAGGAAATGTATCATCAAGAGGTTACTCATGAGAACTGCAAAAGGATGCTCAGCCGTAGGGACTCTGTCCAAACTCTGACACTAAGAGTCTTGACTAAACTCTAGCATGGTCTCTAGCAGCTTAAGGCAGCATGCCTAAGACAACTTCAGCCCCCGTCCAGTGCCTGCCTGAGAAAGCTGCCAGGCAAGTGTGTGTTCCAGCCAAAATTGCTGAAGGGGAGATGGGCTCTGGGACCCTCTCTTAGACAGTCGCTTTAGAAAGCCTGCAATTGCAGGTCAGGTGGTGGCTCATGCCTGTAGTTCCAGCACTTTTGGAGGCTGAGGTGGGTGGATTGCTTCAGGCCAAGAGTTTGAGACCAGCCTGGCCAACATGCTGAAACCCCGACTCAACTAAAACAAGTCAACTAACAAAAATTAGCTAGGCGTGGTGGTGCATGCCTGTAATCCCAGCCACTTGGGAGGCTGAGGCATGTGAATTGCTTGAACCTGGGAGGTGGAGGTTGCAGTGAGTTACTACACTCCAGCCTGGGTGACAGAGGGAAACACTGTCTTGAAAAAAAGAAAATAAAACAAAAGCCTGCAATTGCAAATCCTTCTCCTGCCCATTGAGTTATAAATCTTCAACTTCTACTACCCAGGACTGCCTAGGCAAGGGCCTGACAGCTGGCTCCTTGAAATTCAAACATGTAAGGAGATAACCTCCTTCTTCCTCCAGGTCTCCGTGGGAGGGTAAGGACCCAACGTCAGTGGAAGGCTTGCTCCAACTCACCACTTCTTCCGTCGTAAAGGAAGAACTGTTTCTCCTCTGGATAAGCACTAACTAGCAAACCCAGACGGACTAGCAGGCAGATCAAATCTCTTTTTGTGCCCTTCAGTGCTTTTTTTCCTAGCACACTCCAACCTTGAAAAAGTCTCCTGCCTTTTGCTTTGGCAAAGCTGAGTTTAGTTCACACTGGACTCTCTTCCCTGTTGCAAGTCATTACTGAATAAAATCTGTCCTTGACATTGTGACTAGCGTCCTGGCTTTCCTTATCGTTGACACTGTGAGTCAGAATTCACTGTCCTGGGGTGAAAACTGCAATTCCGCCAGCGGGATGCCACCTCTAGTAGAAAAGGTCAAGCAAAACACTCTAAATGCCTAGAAAAATTTAGAAATGTTCAATAATGGCCTTATGTTTCACACATCTTTTTTTTTTTTTTTTTTTTTTGAGACACAGTCTCACTCTGTCGTCCAGGCTGGAGTGCACTGGCACAATCTCCACTCACTGTAACCTCCATCTCCCGGGTTCAAGCAATTCTCCTGCCTCAGCCTCCTGAGTGGCTGGGACTACAGGCACTCGCCACCACACCTAGCTAATTTTTGTATTTTTGGTAGAGATGGGTTTTCTCCATGTTGGCCAAGCTGGTCTCAAACTCCTGATCTCGTGATCCGCCCATCTCAGCCTGGGGCGAGCACTGTGGTTACAGGCGTGAGCCATCATGCTTGGGTTGTATTTTGTTTTTAAAATTACAGACGGTGACTCAATCTATCACCCAGGCTGGAGTGCAGTGACCTCAACACGGCTCGCTGAAGCCTTGACTTCCCCGGGCTCAATCCTTCTGTCTCTGCCTCCCAAGAAGCTGGGACCACAGGTGTATGCCATCACACCTGGGTAATTATTTTTTTATTTTTTGTAAATAGAGGTCTCATTATGTTGTCAAGGCTGGTGTCGAATTCCTGAGCTCAAGTAATCCTCCCACCTCAGCCTCCCAAAGTGCTGGGATTACAAGCATGAGACACAGCACCCAATTCATACACTTTCAAATTTTGTTCTCCGCCTGATATTTAGCTAATGGTTTAACCCCTCTTAGCGACATGGACGCTCTATGTCCTTTATTGTTCTACTACTAAAGGTCTTTGGGTTGTTCTCCTTTTCTCTCTTTTTTTTTTTAAAGAAATGAAATTATTTTCTTTTACCTACGTAAAAAGAGAACTCGGAGGAGAGCCTGGCACAGCTCTGCGCTCCCCGCCCTCTGGACGCTCCCCGCGCGGGCCCACGGGGTGAGCAGCACTAGCAGCCGGCGATCCGCTGCGGCAGCTCCACGATCCTCCCGCCCATCCGCGCCGCCTCCGCAGCCTTCCTCTCCGCCTCGGCGCGCAGCCCGGCCACCCGCTCCTCCGCCTCCACCTCTCTCTTGATGGCGTCCAACAGGCTCTGGATCTCCAGCGCTTCCTGCGGCCCGCCAGTGCTCCCGGGTTCGCTCGCGCTCCAGGGAGGCCAGGTCCCCGTCCCCGCCCAACGCGGGGCGCGGGGCCACCCGGGTCCTTGCGGTGCTCCTGCCTGGTCCGCGTCCACGTGAGGCAGGAGAATAGGATCTTGGAGCCAGGAGCGTAAGGCTTATTCCTGCGGACTTCCTAAAGCTGAATCAAGGGAAAACCCCAAGGTCTGGGGACAGGGCATCTGAGGCCGATCAACGCAAACTTCCCAAACCAAGAGGAAAAAGCCCATCTCCCCTTGCCGAGTAGCGAAGGACCAGAGGCTCCTCTCCCTACAGCCTCGTCCCAGATGGAAAGGGAGAGTGCCTTGGAGTGGCCACGAGCCACGCAGGGAGCATCCCTTCATCCGCACAGGGCGCCAGTTCACCCCAGCCTTTCATTAGCCACAGACCAAAACCTTCATCCAGAGAAGAGGTAGCCGATCAGAACCTCAATGGGGTACCTAAAGCCCCCCAAAACGTTGCCCCTGGTGCCCACGCCCACCCTGTGGGTGCTTTCTCGCTTTACGAAATTCCTGCTTTCCCTGCTTCTGTTCCTGCGCTTCATTCCTTTGTCACTTTGTGCGTTTTGTTCAATTCTTTGTTCAAAAGGCCAAGGACGGGACAGCCCACTCAAGGCCCTCCTCCTGGTGACACAGGGCCACGCCGCCGCCGCCTCTTCCTGCCCTGGGCCAGCTGGGCCTCCCGCCAGCGGCGCAGACGCCTCCCCGTCACCTGCGACAGACAGGTTCTTGAAACTCCTTTTTTACTTTTAATAAAATCTTACTCTAAAATTTTCTGTCCTAAAACAGCGAAGGCCACACCCAAATGGCCTCCCCGCTGCCAGCCGCCGGGGGCCCTCCTCGAAGCCCCTTTCACTGCAGCCCCTGGTGGTCACAGGCCCACGGGGGTCTCGGGCAAGGTCCCGGATCGCTCGTCCCCCTTCCCCTCCGCGCCCTCGCCTGCCCGGGCTCTGGGGCGGAATCCGAGAGGGATTCCAGGGCTTGCGAGTGATTTTTGCACCAGAAACCGAGGGTTGCACTGAATGCCGTGACCCAGGGCCACGAAACCCCCGGCTGCACCGCAAGCCGGCCCTGCCTTGCCTGGGAACCGCCGGGGTCGGCTCCACCAGGAGGCACAGGCCAGGCAAGGATTGTTGGAAACAAAATCGTTACCAAACGGTGGCCTGTGCCAGGATAGCTCTTTGAGGGTAGAATCTGTCCACACATTTTCGCCAGGGTTGGCTGCCCAAGCAGGGGCTCAGTACATTTAGTTTACCCTAAGGAATGCCGTCCGGAGGGGTTTGGAAGATGTGTTAAGGCCGGGAGCGGTGACTCATGCCTGTAATCCCAGCACTTTGGGAGGCTGAGGCGGGTGGATCACCTGAGGTCAGGAGTTCGAGACTAGCCTGGCCAACATGGTGAAACCCCGTCTCTACTAAATTAGTCTGGTGTGATGGCACACGCCTGTAATACCAGCTAGTTGGGAGGCTGAGGCAGGAGAATTGCTTGAACCTGGGAGGCAGAGGTTGCAGTGAGCTGAGATCAAGCCACTGCACTCCAGCCTGGGCTACTAGAGTGAGACTTTGTCTAAAAAAAAAAATGTTCATATTCCTGGCCTGTGGCCCACAAAGACACTAATGGTAGAGATTGGGGAGACCCTGCCGGCACGAGTGTCCCAGATTGGAAACTCAGTTCTCTAGGTGTGAAATGAAGCTGGTATGCCCCGTGACTGACTTTTAGTAGTGAGAAAAAAGGCATGACAGTGCATTCATTATACACTGGCTAAAGCACCAGGCAGAGGCAAGTGGCATTGCTATTGTGACAGTCATTGACAGTCGTTAGACTGCACAGTGCACAGTAGTGTTGGAACCAGATCCAAGATTTGACCCTGGCTTCACCACCTGCAGGCTGGGAGACTGAGGGCTAATCAGCCTGGCTTTCCTGGCCCGTGCCACCACCTGAACTTGGTGGAGCTGGGTACCATCACCTCTAGGGAGGTGTGGTAGGCAGACTGGCCCCCATAGAGGTCCACATCCGAATCCCTGGAACCTGTGATTGTATTATAAATTACATGACATATTGTGTAATTATGAATACATCATATGATGTGGCAAAATGGATTTTGCTGATGTAAAAGTTAAGGGTTTTAAAATAAGGAGAATAGCCTGGATTGTCCAGGTAGGCCCAGCCTAATCCTGAGTCCTTAAAAGTGAAAAACCCTCTTGGGCTGGAGTCAGAGATAGAAAAGGAAGGCAGAGGAGAGATTTGGCAGGAGATGACCAGTCCTGCCTGTGCCGACTTTGAGATGTAGGAGTTTGGACCCTAGCTTCACAGCTTTTTGACTGGGGTGGGGGGATGGTTGACCAAGTAGGGGGATTTGACAAACCATTGCTGGTTCTGAGACACAGGTGGCCACATGCAAGGACAGGTGAGAGGCCTCTAGGAGCTAACGGTGGCCTCCAGCAGAAGCCCAGCCTGCAGCCACAAGGAACTGGATTCTGCTAGGAACCTGAATGCACTTGGAAGCGGTTTCTCCCTGGAGCCTCCTGATAGGAGCCCAGCCAGCCAACTCCTTGATTTTGGCCTTGTGAGACCCAGAGCAGAGAAACCCTCTAAGCCAATGGTGACTTCTGACCTTCAGGACCGTGATGATAAATGTTTGCTGTTTTGAGCTGCTTATTGTAATGATTTGTCACAGCAGCAGTTGAAAACTTGAAGCTTAGTCTGCAGAAGGTCTAAGGATGGGTAAAAGTGAAACAAGCCTCTCAAAGACTTGCTCCTGTTTTATTCTCCCCTGGGTTCTCCTAACCCTAACCCTCACCCTAACCCCAACCCCAACTCCAACCCTATCTTTTTATACATTTGGATTATCCTTAACATTTCCTCCAGAGTGTGTGTTGCAAATATCCTCTCCCAATTGAAGCTTGATCGTTTTCTTTTAAATGGACTTTATTTTTTAGAACAGTTTTAGGTTTATAGAAAAATCGAGAAGACAGAACAGCATGGGGCTCAACTTTTCACTTTGATGATAGTTGCTTTGATTAGCACCATAATTTAGCTTAAAAATTGATTGCAAAAAAGTAAAATAAATTTATTATAGTAAAATATGCATAACAGATTTACCATTTAGCTATTTAAGGGTACTTCAATGGCAGTAAGTCCATTCCAATTGTGCGGTGGCTCACGCCTGTAATCCCAGCACTTTGGGAGGCTGAGGTGGGCAGATCACGAGGTCAAGAGGTTGAGACCATCCTGGCCAACAGGGTGAAACTCCATCTCTATCAAAAATACAAAAATTAGCTGGGCGTGGTGTTGTGCACTTGTAGTCCCAGATACTCGGGAGGCTGAGGCAGGAGAATTGCTTGAACCCGGGAGGCAAAGGTTGCGGTGAGCTGAGATCGCACCACTGCACTTCAGCCTGGCGACAGAGCAAGACTCCATCTCAAAAAAAAAAAAAATTGTGCAGCCATCACCACCATCCATCTCCAGAACTTTTTCATCTTCCTGAACTGAAACTCTGTCGTCGTTCAATGCTCAGTCCGCAGTCCTCCTCCCCCTACTCCCTGCCATCTACCGTTCTACTTTCTGTCTCTATAAATTGGATTGTTCTAGCTTCTTTAATAATTGAGGTGAAATTCATGTCACATAATTAACTACTTAAAAGCGTACAATTAAGTGGTATTTAGTGTATTCACAATGTTGTGTAACCACTAGCCCTCTCTAGTTTCAAAACGTTTCCATCATCCTATAAAAATACCCAATACTCATATACTTATCACTCCACATCCTGCCTCCCCTCACCCGTGGGCCAACGCTCATCTCCTTTCTGTCTCTGTGGATTTATCTGTCTTTACGTATCATATGTGTGAGTCTGCTACAGCTGCCATAACAGAATACCACAGAGCAGGTGTTTAAAACAACAAAAGTCTACTTTCTCATTGTTCTGGAGCCTGAAAGTCCAAGATCATGGTGGCTTCTCCTGAGGCCTCTCTCCCTGGCTTGAAGATGGCCTTTTTTCTTTCTTTCTTTTTTTCTTTTTTTGAGACAAAGTCTCGCTCTGTCACCCAGGCTGGAGTGCAGTGGTGCAATTTCGGCTCACTGCAACCTCCGCCTCCCGGGTTCAAGCAGTTCTCATGCCTCAGCCACCCAACTAGCTGGGACTACAGGCATGCATCATCGCACCCGGCTAATTTAGATGGACAAGCAGAGATTTTTTTGTATTTTGAGTAGAGATGGGGTTTCACCATGTTGGCCAGGCTGGTCTCGAACTCTTGACCGCAAGTTATCCGCCCCCTCTTGGCCTCCCAAAGTCCTCGGATTACAGGCATGAGCCACTGTGCCTAGCCACACTTCGTTCATTTTTATGGCTGAATAATATTTCATTGTATGGCTATCCACAGTTTGTGAATGAATGTTTATTCCTTCATCGGTTGATTCCATTGGTGACCATTTGGGTTGTTTCTGTCTTTTGGCTATTATGTGCTGCCATCAGCATTCATGTACAAATTAAGATTTTAGTTTTGGTGGAGACAAAATATCAGCCTTGTCTTTTCTGCTTTTTGCTTTTTGTCTTGTTAAGAAAGGCGAGGCACATTGGCTCACGCCTGTGATCCCAGCACTTTGAGAGGCTGAGGCGGGCGGATCACAAGGTCAGGAGTTCCTGACCAGCCTGGCCAACATAGCGAAACCCCATCTCTACTAAAAATACAAAATTTAGCTGGGCGTGGTGGTGCACACCTATAGTCCCAGCTACTCGGGAGGCTGAGGCAGGAGAATCATTTGAACCCGGGAGGCGGAGGTTGCAGTGAGCCGAGATTGCACCACTGCACTCCAGCCTGGGTGACAGAGCGAGACTCTGTCTCAAAAATAAATATAAATAAGAAAGAAAGCCTTTCATGCTCTGAAGCCATACAAATTTTTCTTTATATTCTCTAAAATATTTAGTTAAGTAATTAGTTTTTTTTTAATCTGTGGATTACTCCATCTGAAAAGAATTTTTTGTGATGGGTGAGCCAGGGGTCTAATTGCAGTTTCCCCACATGTGTAGCCATTTGTCCTAGCCCCACGTGCTGACCGTTTTGTCTGTTCCTTCTGGTTTGCTGTGTAACTCGTGTCAGGCATCCCATGTCCATATTTTTGCGCATGTCTGCCTCTGGGCTGTATACTGTGCTCCATCGGTCTTAACTATCTCTGGGCCATTACTGCATTGACTTAATTACTGCTAGCTTTATAGTAAATATTAATATTTGGTAAAGTATTGCCAGTCCTCCCATCTGGTTCTACTGCAGGAATGTCCTGGCTTTCTGCTTGTCCATCTAAATTTCAAATTTGTGAGTTCCCTGCGCTCCTCCTCCCACCTGCCAGACTCAAGCGATCTGCCTCAGCCTCCAGCGTAGCTGACACTACATGTGTTTGCCACCACACTCAGCTAATTTTTAAATTTTTGGTAGAGACCGGTTTTGCCATGTTGCCCAGGCTGATCTTGAACTCCTGGGCTCAAGAGATCTGCCCGCCTCTGCCTCCCAAAGTGCTGGAATTACAAGTGTGAGCCACTATGCCTGGCCAAATTCATGGCTTTTATTATTTTTATTTTAGTTTTAGAGACAGGATCTTGCTTTATTGCCCAGGCTGGAGTGCAGTAGTGCAATCATAGCTCACTACAGCCTTGAACTACCGGGCTCAAGCAATCTTCCTGCCTCCGCCTCCTGAGTAGCTGGACTACAGGCATGCACCCCCCACACCCAGCTAATTTTTTTTTTCATAGAGATAGGGTCTCCGTATGTTGCCCAAGCTGGGTATTTTCCCGCCTTGGCCTCCCAGAATGCTTGGATTATAGGCATGAACCACTGTATTCAGCCCTCAAATTAGTTTCTTGTAAATGCAACCTAAACAATCAAAACAGACCCACCTGAAGAGATCTTTATTGGGACTGCCTTGATTCATGGGACCAGTTTGAAGAATAATTACAATACCAATTTTGTTAATCTATTTTATTGTTCTATAATTTTATGCATAATGTTTCTCATGATTAAAATTTAATATATATTAATATATCTTTTCCTAGTGACCATTTGTACTGGGTTGAATAATGTTCCTGCAAAATTTTTCTGGCCAGAACCTTAGAATGTGACTTTATTGAAAATAGGTGTTTTGCAGACCTAGTTAAGAGGAGGCTAGACTGGATGAGAGTGGGCTCTCGATGCGATGACTGGCATCCTTTTGTGAAGACAGGGAAGAAAGCCGTGTGAAAATAGAGGTAGATTGGACTGACACAGCCACAAGCCAAGGAATGCCAAGAATTGCAAACAATTACCAGAAGCAGGGGGAGGTGAGGAAAGATTCTTGCCCAGATGGTTCAGAGAGCACATGACCGTGCTGCCACCTTAATTTTAGATTCCTGGCCTCTAGAACTATGAAAAAATAAATTTCTGTTTTAAGCCACTTAGTGCATGGCAGTTTGTTATGATATCCCTAGGAAACAAATATACCATTAGAAAAAAGTTTTTGGGGTCTATTATAAGTGGTATCTTTCAGAAAATATATTTCCGCTTTGTTCCTAGTAAAGAGAAACACTTCTGACTACTATTGATTTTTGTGTCTAGAAATCTTGAAACTCTAGATGCTATTATTAATGTTGGCAATTTAGATTTTTGAATCTGTGATGTCTCAGAGACATCATGTCATCAGAACGTAACTGATGCAGGACAAACTGAGGCTTAGCCCTGGAGAGTTCTTAGCTTCATCCAGGAAAGATTTCCAGGGTGAGCCAGTTGTGTTAGACAGCAAGCGTTATTGACACAGCAGTGCACAGTAGCGGCACAGGCAGTGTGCCCATAGGCAGTGAGCCCAGAGTGGCAGCTCAGGGCAGTTCTGACTACGTGCAAATTATGGGGTATATGCTGGGCACGGTGGTGCATGCCCACGATTCCAGCTACTCGGGAGGCTGAGGCATGAGAATTGCTTGAATCCAGGAGGTGGAGGTTGCAGTGAGCGTAGATCATGCCACTACACTCCAGCTTGGGTGACAGAGGGAGACTCCGTCTCAAAAAATAAATAAAAAAATTTAAAAAGTAAGGGGTAGATTCTGCAGAAAGTTCTAGAAAAAGGGTGTTAACTTCTGTATCATTGGGTCATTGCCATGGAAAGGGGAGGTAACTTCTGAGTGTTGCCATGGCAAAGGTAAACTGACATGACACTGGGGGGCGTGTCTCATGGAGAGGTGCTTTCACTTCTTCCTGATTTCAGCTAGTCCTCAGTCTGGTCCGGAGTCCAAGCCCCACTTCCAGAGTTGAGTCCTATGCCCCATCTCATAATGACGATAGATGTGGTTTTAAAAATATGTCCACACGATAAAAAGGAATTTGAAAAGATTTTTAAAATATGTCCACAACCTCCTTGCGACTCCTCTCTTCAGTAGATGGAGCACAGTTCTCTCCTGGAGCACGGGCTGGCCTTGCTTCTAACAAATAGAAGAGGGAGGAAAAGGGAGGAACGGGAAATCCACGGTGCCGGTGGCCCCTGGGCGTCTTCACAGGTCTTGCTCTCTAGAAGAAAACCTTTGCCTCCTTCCCCGGGTCCCCAGCTTTTGCTCAGGGAGACGCCTTCTTATCTATCATCTTCCCAGGCCACGAATGAAACGTGCCTCAGAAGGTGCCCCTGCCGGGCTCTGCAGCTCCTGAAGCCCTCTTCCTGATGGTGCGGGTGCGGGGGCTCACCACTTCCTTCAGGGGCTGAACAACCCCGAGCTTTAGCAGACTCATCTTGGAATTTCTTTGGCTATATATTTTCCTCAAACCCTCAGATACCTCTGGGAGACGAGCAGGAGGATTGCTTGAGCCCAGGAGTTTAAGACCAGCCTGGGCAACATAGGGAGACCCTGTCTCTATAAAAAATAAAAATGAAAGAAATTAGCCAGGTGTGGTGGTACATGCCTGTGGTCCTAGCTACTGGAGAGGCTGAGGCCGGAGGATCACTTGAGCCCGGGAGGTTGAGGCCGCAGTGAGCTGTGATCACGCACTGCACTCCAGCCTGGGGGAAGCAAGATCCCGTGTCTCAAAAAACCAAAAACCAAAAAATAAAAAGCAAAAGCGAAACAAAAAATACCACAGACAAAACCCCCTCAGGTGCCTCCTGCCTGATGGCTGTCAGCCAGCCCAAACGTGAGGGCAGCCACAGTCCAAATCTCATGAAGACGCTGGTGTTGTCCTTACTGTGCTCTGTCCTTCCCCTACTCTCCCAGTGATGTCCCTGTGGTCAGTGACCTTGATAGGAAGGTGACAGTCGTCATCTGGTGCTTGTCCACGTGGCTGACACCCACGCTTGGGGGAAGGACTTTTACCAAAGGGGCTTGAGAAAGGCTCGGGGCCTCAGTCCCATTCCCTGCAAGGCGGCTTCTTCTGGAGCCACCTGGCACCACTTTGGGTTTGGGATGCAGAATCCCTGGCTGTGCGGCCCCACATAGCCCGCAGTGGTGCCCCCCTGAGCTCATTCATAGAAGCTACTACAGGAAGCACAGTTAGTGACAACCTCCAACTGCCACATCTTTGCCTCTCCATAGCGGTCACACCAAGGCCATGCCTGTCCCCCTCAAAGAGACTAAATTCAGGACTAAACTTACTAACCTGTCACTGCTGTTTCTCCCATTGGTGAACCAAGTAGAACTCAGTCTAGGACAAGTTTTCAATGACGTTCTCCACCCTCTTCACCCCTAAACCTGTTCCTGGGCCTCCAGCCTGTGCCTGACTTCTTGGAGGAGCCCTGCCCTCCCCCCACCTTACCCCTGAGAATAGTGCTATTTCATCCTCAGGCCTGTGAGGGAAAAGCCACTCATTTCTCTATGTCCCTCATGTGTCAATGAGAATTTGGGGGCAGTGTTCTCCTAGGCCACATCCACATCCTCCTTCCCCTCCCTCTTGTCTAAAATAGTGCTCCCTGGGAGCACGCACTGGTCATGTGACTGCCCTCTCCCTCTTCTCACCTCTGGCATCCTCCAATCTCTTCCCACCCTGTCATTCACTGCAGACCTGGGCAGCTGGCTCCCAGCCCTCCCCTCCACCCCAAGCCCTGCCATCGTCCTGAGTGAGTTCCACGCTCACATAGGCACCAGCCCCACACCTGGGCCCTCATATCCAAGGAGCTCCTCCACCCTGCTTGGCCATTGACTCCCAAGGGTGACTTGAGGATTGCTCAAACCTGTCCTACTTAATATCTCTGTGCCTCGTTGATAAGACAAGACTAATTTTAATCTTGGCATCTGCCCCACCGAGAGGTTGTGAGGGGCTTTTGGGGAATTATAGGTAACTGCCACATAGTAAATGCTTCAGAGATGTTAAAATAAGAGTTGATCTGAGGCCTCGGAAGTATGTGGCTCATAGGATGTCATTCACAGATTCATTTTACTTGGCAATCATAGTTGTTTATCATCATCATCATCATTATTATTATTACTATTATTATATTATTATATTATTTGAGATGGAGTCTTGCTCTGTTGCCCAGGCTGGAGTGCAGTGGCACGATCCCAGCTCACTGCAACCTCCACCTCCCAGATTCAAGCAATTCTTTGCCTCAGTCTCCCGAGTAGCTGGGATTATAAGCGCCTGCCACCACGCCTAATTTTTGTATTTTTAGGAGAGACAGGGTTTTACCATCTTTGCCAGGCTGGTCTTGATCTCCTGACCTCGTGATCCACCCGCCTTGGTCTCCCAAAGTGCTGGAATTACAGGTGTGAGCCACCATGCCCAGCCCATAGTAGTTTCTAATATGACCAATTGCCTTCCAGTATCAGCCCTCCTATTTTCTGGCTGCATCCCATCCTCCAGGTGACACTGCCACCGTAGTCACTAACTGCTTCACTTTACCAGCGACTTTCACCCATTGCTCTCCTACTCTTCACCTCCCCACCTCCCCACTCAGAGTACATCACCAATTGTTCCAATGAAGTCTTTGTCAAAACCCTAAGCTCTTTTTTCCTTGCTTTACTCCTCTCTGGCAAAGATGCAGTCCTGATGCATCTGCTCCAGGCAGTGGCTGAGTGCTGTGAGGAACCCTCACCAACAAGCCTGCAGGAAAGCCCAGGTCTTGGGGGAAGTCTAGTTTCAGCTGCTAAGAGTTGGTAAAGAAATGTTATTTGAAGAGGCAAAGAAGAATATGGATGAATTTGGGAATAAAAGAATGCAGGATTTTGTGAACCATGGAATAGAGTTTGAAGGAGGAAAGAATGGGGATATAAATCAGGAAATGAGAACCACAGAGCATTGTGGAAATCAGAGAAGGGGAAAAGAGAATGGACTTGGGGAGGGTCTAACATATGCTGGGCAGTGTATTAGTTGGTTCTCATGCTGCTGTGAAGGAACACCCGAGACTAGATAATTTATAAAGGAAAGAGGTTTCACTGACTCCCAGTTCCACATGGCTGGGGAGGCCTCAGGAAACTTACAATCATGACAGAAGGGGAAGCAAACCTGTTCTTTATATGGCGGCAGACAGGAGAAGTGCTGAGCTGAGGGAGAAAAGCCTCTTATAAAACCATCAGATCTCGTGAGAACTCACTCACTGTCACAAGAACAGTATGGGGGTAACCACCCCATGATTCAGTCACCTCCCACCAGGTCCCTCCCAGGACAAGATGAGATTTGGGTAGGGACACAGCCAGACCACGTAGGAAACAGGCCCTGGATGGATTTTGTAGATTTACCTGGCCACAGTATTAACCAGGGAAACAAATCCTCATTCATCTCTGGAAGATGGTAGAAACTCAGGCTGCTCCATGTTTATCTGCTGCCTGGAAGGGGGAGAATGGCCAGGAGCAGGAGTTTGAATGTGTACTTTCTTTCACGTTGAAGTCATTAGAAGGCATAGGAAAATCAAGAGAAACACGTCAAGAGCAGAGATGGGAGATCACCTGTTGGACAACACCTGGGCTAGCGGGAGGGATGTGATCAGCGGGCCTCAGGTAGAAGGGAGAACAACCCTTTCATCAAAACACTAGAAATGGAAGGAATAATGAGCATCTGGATCAGTCATCTTAGTCTAAGTTGTTATTGTAATAAACAATCCCCAAATCTCAGTGGCTTAAAACAACTAAGGTTTTTCCTTGTTTGTGGTACCTGCTCATCATAGATTGGCAGGGAACTCTGCTTATTAAGGAAATGCAGACCGACCATCAGCCACCATCTGGACTGTTGCTGGTTCCTGTGCCAGACGGAAGAGAGGGCTCTGCAGGGTGTCACTTTGGAGGTTCTGGATTAGATACAACAGATGTGACTTTCATTTGTAACTCGTTGGCCAGAATTAATCACATGGCCCCACCCAACCCCAAAGGGGCCAGGAAGTGCCATCTTACTCTGTGCCTAGAAGGCAGAAAATTGAAATTTTTGTGGTGAACAGCACTAATGAATTTTATATTTTAACCTAGAAAAGCGTTAGTGCTAGAAATCACACAGAATGGCAGGGCGGAAAGAACCTCAGAGAGAAGCCAGTGTTAGTCCAGGATCACCAAGGGCAGGCAGCAGGACGATGTGAAGCCGGGTCCCCGTCTCCCTGCCCCTGCACTCCGTGGCAGCCTCGCATGCCCTGAGGTTTCATCTTCAGCAGGATTAGGAATTCTTCGGAATGTCTTCCCTACAACGGGTCAGACATTTGTTCACTTTGTTCACTTGTTTTTTGTCCCCTCAAAGCGTTGATTGTGTCTTTGGCTGTCCCGGTTCTATCTGATGTCCATCAGAATTAAGTTTGTGGTTCCAAGGCATCTCAGCTGGTGGAAGATGCAGAGGCAGAGGCCTCTGCAGTACTTTTTTTTTTTTTTTTTGAGACAGAGTCTTGCTCTGTTGCCCAGGCTGGAGTGCAGTGGCGAGGTCTCAGCTCACTGCAACTTCTGCCTCCTGAGTTCAAGCAATTCTCCTGTTTTAGCCTCCTGAGTAGCTGGGATTAAAGGCTCCTGCCACCATACCTGGCTAATTTTTTGCATTTTTAGTAGAGATGGGGTTTCACCATGTTGGCCAGGCTGGTCTCTAACTCCCGACCTTGTGATCCGTCTGCCTCAGCCTCCCAAAGTGCTGAGATTACAGGTGTGAGCCACCATGCCCGGCCACCTCTGCAGTACTTTGTGGTCTCTTCAGCCCGATTCTGACCAAGATGGGACCAGCAGTTTCCGAGCATTCTCCATGCTTCGCCTTCACGCATCCTCAGAGCTTGTTACACACCTCTCCTATCTCCTCCTGGAGGGATGCCTTTTCTGACCACTCAGGTTGGGTTAGGTGACGCCTTTGTGCTCCCTCCCACAGCCCCCATGCCTCCTTCTGTAACAGCACTTTGATGAGGACACTTGTCCCACCTGAAACACCTTAATACTGAGCAAAGATGGGTGACCTCTGCAGTGTCAGGAACCCATACCCCAACAGACCTTTCTGCACGGTGGTTTATGACCTGACTCTGGAGGACCGCCAAGAAAGGGACAGAGAGCCTGAGGCTTATGAGACACATATGGATCTATAATAAAAAATTATGGGCTGGGTGCCATGGCTCACGCCTGTAATCCCAGCACTTTGGGAGGCCGAGGTCGGCGGATCACTTGAGACCAGGACTTAGGGACCAGCCTGGGCAACATGGCGAAATCACATCTCCACTAAAAGCACAAAAATTAGCTGGGAGTGGTAGCGCGTGCTTATAATCTGAGCTACTCAGGAGGCTGAGGTGGGAGGATCGCTTGAACCCAGGAGGCAGAGGTGGCAGTGAGCCAAGATTATCCCACTGCACTCCAGCCTGGGCGACAGAGAGACTCTGTCTCAAAAAAAAAAAAAAGGAAGTCAGGCCAGGTGCACTGGCTCCCTCCTGTAATACCAGCATTTTGGGAGGCCAAGGCAGATAGATCATTTAAGGCCAGGAGTTCAAGACCAGCCTGGCCAACATAGTGAAACCCTCTCTCTACTAAAAATGCCAAAAGTTAACAGGGCATAGTGGCACACCCAGCTACTCAGGAGGCTGAGGCAGGAGAATTGCTTGAGCCCCAGGAGGTAGAGGTTGCAGTGAGCCAAGATTGTGCCACTGCACTCCAGCCTGGGCAACAGAGTGAGACTCTGTCTCAAAAAAAAAAAAAAAAAAAAAATTATGGCAACTCCAGCCAGAAAATTTAATGACTGAACAGCCACATAAGATTCTCAGAATGGCTTCTTTTCACATTCTTTGCTGAGAAAATGCAAGATTTCATTGCTCCTCCAATTGCTAGCAAGCCAGGAGTATGAAATTCAGGAGCTGGGGCAATTGGGAATTAGCGGCTACATTGCGATTGTGACCAGAATCATAAAAAACGAGGAACTAAGGAGTACTGGAAAGATTTTAGGACAATAGTTTTCAAACTCTGGCATAAGAATGAACACTATGCAGCCTTTTAAAAAAAGAATGCAGATTTAGATGTTAGATAGGAAAAAACTCCCAAGTAAACAGACAAATGAAGGACATGAACAGATTATACAGTGTGCTACCATGAATGTAAAAAAAACAAAACAGGTGGACTGGGTGTGGTGGCTCATGCTTGTAATGCTAGCACTTTGGGAGGCAGAGGCAGGCGGATGGCTTGAGCTCAGGAATTTGAGACCAGCCTGGCCAAGATGGTGAAAACCTGTTTCTACAAAAAATACAAAAATTAGTCAGGGTGGTAGCATGGCTATATGTGGAAAGTAGAAAAGTTCCTTTTTAAAGTTTCCTTTCTTGTTAAAGAATAAATCATAAATAAGCTAATAACTTTTTGTTAAGCCCCATCCTATGTAGCTGTTAAGACATGCCATGCTTACAGGCACGTAGTGCATTCTGTGTCCTTGTACTTTAACCAAGATATCTGTGCTGGACGTGCTCACATGCATGTCCCAGCTCTCCATTGCTTTTACCTGTTTAGAAAAGTTTTAAGTTGTTAGCCAATCAGGTTTTAGTTTAGATTGTGAGGTCTGACTCCAGCCAATGGAGATCACACACAGCAGTAAGGACAACCCCAAATGCATAAGG